>JAOXNZ010000085.1:10827760-10842523 GCA_028566095.1 Kryptolebias brasiliensis
TATCATATCAAACAAATATATAAACATTTTGTTTTGTCATAGGCAGATAATGTCAAAGAAAAGAGTTTAACCCAAAAATTGTGGAAGTAACTAATTTAATGACCTAATATGCAGGTTATAACATCACTGATGTCTATTTCCATCCATTTCTACATGTTCATTTTTTAAGGTGTGGTTCCTCTCATTGCATGATACAGCAATGCAATCTGGTTGTTTTAGTCAAGGTTATGCTAAAGTGTATTTTTCCCAACTATTTAAAGTCCCTTAAGGGCCAATCTTTAGTATTTTAAATTCCAAGTTTACTTCTGTTTATTTCTATAAATTCCTGTTAATTCCAATGGAAAGTTTCCAACGTAAAATTTTGAAACCCTATCCAGGACATGGCAATCCTAACAAACCGAATCAAAGGCAACTGGACATTTTTCTTTCATTCTCAGAGATGTTTTGCTTCTCATTCAAAGCTTTTTTTTCTCTTCATGCTGAAAAATGTGTTTCATTTGACTTAATGCACAAGCGTGACTAACAGGACACCACACATGGGCAAAATAAAGACAAGAGGGTTACAAACTTTACAGAAAACTAGGAACAAGTCCTGAAAATGTCTTCTAACGTATCTGCCTGGATGAGTATTTTCTTGAGAATGAAAAGGTTGCTCATTCCTAAACACTCTGCACTAAGACAAAATACACCAGAAACCTGTGTGGACAACTTGACAAGATATTTATTCTCAGCATTCGTTTCATCGTGAACCTTTTGGGGGTTTTACCAACATACTGTGAATACAAATACTCCAAAACTTGAATTAGACAAGTGGCACATCAGATACTAGAAAAATGAAAAAAGAAGTACTAATACAAGAGACAAAACAAAACACTAAAGATCTGAACTTGAGCTCAACTAGAGCAAGATCTTCCATTGTTTACTTTCATTGAAGTTCACAAACTAAACCACTAGGAGGATCCCAATATCAACAGTGGGAAGTCAGCAGGAAGAATCGGAAGAATGAGCAGAATGAATCAGGGAACAACATAAATTACAAGAACTAGAACTGAATGAAGAAAATGCTCTGGAAGAAGTTCCATTAAGATATACTTATTCAATTCCAACCAACCATCTGCTGCGTCTCGTTTATTTAATCAATGATGGGACAGAGGTCTCTGTAGATTCCTGTGATTATGTGGCTGTTTTATGTCCTGATGTGATAATCAAGCCATTAAGTAAAACTCAGCTTTAAACATATGGGGCTGAGAGGCTCTCTGACACCTGATCCCTTCATCACAGCTGAGTCAGTCCTCCTCCTCCTCCTCCTCCATCACTTCCAGGCTCCTAAATGAAAAGGCGGCTGAGGCCAAATCCACTTATCTGAACACATCATCTACTCTTGTTCAGGACAAAACTGTACGAGCAGAAAATTTATTCACATAAAAGTTTTAAACAACACTTAGTCATATGAGGACTGTACACTTCTGGTGTCTGTAAATTATATAGTTTTTAAATTCTTAGGGAAGCAATGTTTAACTACGAGGTTAAAATATATGGGGAAAAAACAGGTGTAAATAGTAAAACTCATAATTTAACATTTAGGTATATTTAAATAAATGTCAATTATTGACAAATCCAAGTTGAATAGTGTATCAGAAGACAACAAAATAAAACACTGTTTATTAATATTGGGCATACCCTTGCAGTTAAATAGCTGCTCATAACAAAACTAAAAAATGTGACAAGCTGCTCATAAAATGATTACATAGTCCTTTGAAATGTGGGAATTTATATCATGTGTTTCCAGTTTGATAAATAGAAAAACAGCTTGTTACTTTACTGCGTGATTTACTATTCTAGAAAAGTCTACAAATGTGGAAGTAGTAAGAAACCTTTAGAGTTTATCTGTAATAATCAGAAGATTAATTAAGTTGTTCATTTGAGCAGCTACAACCAGAGTGGAAGACAAAAACACCAACTATACGAAAATGAAAAAAGTTGATGTCTGAATACTAAACTTCAACTGACGTGATTACTTCCTACAACTTGTCAGGGAAAACTTTATTATTTCTGGTCACACAAGAAAGTGGTTAACTTTACTGATCAAGCTGTTAGCTCCTACAGAAAAGAAAAATTTGAAAATTGGACCACTGTACTTCTATAATCAGAGAACTGAAAGTTTTCAATGAGCAGATATGCATCCATTAACACATAAACACAGAGAAAGACTGTCAAATCTGTGAAACAAGAAGAAAAAGACTGAAAAATGGATTCAGACGAGGCTGCTTTGAAGAAAAAAACAGAGCCTTAACCTATTTTACAGTTGAATGACCCGAACCAACCCCTGACCCCTAAATCCCTAAAGTGTGTGAGTGTGTGTGTGTGTGTGTGTGTGTGTGTGTGTGTGTGTGTGTGTAAAATCCCTCTCTTTTCTTCATCTCATTAAGCTATGTGTCATGCACTCCACTCCATTGTTCTCCCACCTCCAACCTGCCATTCACCAGTCTCATGCACATTCAGGCTAAGTGTGCACTTGTCTGCATTCATCAGTCTCTGAGTACAAGTTTGTGAGCCAAGTTAACAAATACCGCTGTAGATTTATGTGAGGTTGCCACAAATCCTAAAATTCTTAAATCAAGAAAAGAGGAGCTACTTTCAGTTCATGTCTCCCTATTAAAAGATTGCCCCAGTCAAAATTAAACTCTACGTCTCCAAACTGAGGTCATTTGAAGAGACATTTACAACAGGTTTGACATTATTTGTTTAAAAAACTTTCCACAGAACCACATTCAAAAGATCTGAACTACTGCTTTGGGTACTGTTCTGTAAACACGGAAAAAGCATAAAAATAAATAAACAAATAAGCCTGGACACTCTCTCAAACTATTTTTTGTTTGTTTCCATTTCTAAACTTTCCAAGAGGGAAGCAAATAAAAAATAAACCAAAGGGTTTCACTTCACCTCTTTTGCTACATAAAGTTTTTTTAAGACAGATCTAACAGGCTATGATTGTGAAGCGGTTCCAGTGGACCTGCAGCTTTACTACCATCAGTCGACAGGTCTTTAATAAGAAGAAATTATGACAAAAGTAATTATATTACTATGCATAAAACTCAAAATGGGACATGACAATAAAGAACTGAGGCTGAGACCAAATCCCCTTCCAATTCCCACTGACAAAATTATATTAACCTAACTGGGTTTCAGCAGGTCCCCCCCCTCAACCCCCATTAATAAGAGTCAATCCATTTCATTTAGCCTCATCTAGTTACTCTACAAGCCTGCCCTCCCTCAGGTGCCCTTCCCCTGGGAGCAATTGGGTCCGATTGGCCAATAACTGAACCTGGCGATCCAGCAAAGGGTTTATGGAGAATCCAGTCAAAACACCTGCTCCGCTCACTACGCAGGATTGGAGTAAAAGCTATACACAGATTACTGACAGGATACAGCTGTGTTTAAAGAAAACAAAACTTGCTGTCATTTTAATATATTTTAAGTCTAATACTAAATAATAGAAACAAGTTTAAAAACAAAAAATTGGCAAAAATCAGATAACAGAAGACACTAAAAACAAAAACAGCATTAAAACTCAGCCAACGAAGTAAAGATACACAATGGAAGTGAGTTCCAATTTCAGTGAATTAGTCTGTACGAGGGTCGTGTATTCAGCAGGCGGTTAATACGATGGAAATGGGACGCCGATTCCACTTCAAGAGCAGAAACAAAACCGTATTGACAGCGGTTAAATCTTGAGCTGTCGCGACATGTTAGCCGAAGCAGAAAAGAAGACGGTTCATGGTCGTCTGGCAGAAAACTGCTGGGCTACTTAAAAAGTAATGGGAGATTTTGTTTTAAAAAGGGAAACAATAAGAAAGACTTTAAAGAGTGATTAGTAGATAAGTAGATGAACAAAGAAAGAAAATGGAGCAAAAAAAAAATGGCTTTGCTAAGAGACCTTGCTTTTCTAAAAGCCTGTTTTCAAATTTTTTTTTATTATATAATCACAGATGCATAAAAGCTGACAGTGATTTAGTTTATTGCTATACAGTGTACAAAATAAATCTGGATACGGGTCAAAGGTTTTTAAATCAGTCTTATTGCTCTCTAATGGCTCCTTTATGTAGTGGTTGAGGTGAAAGTGGGTCACCTCCATAAACCGTGCAGTGTCGGGTCCATCACCCCCGTACTGTCAGCTCTCTCACACCTCCCTGCATGCCCGGTCCATCACCTCCAGCTGCTTGCTATTATGTCCTGTTCCCAGGGGTGGACACCCAGTGGAGCATCTTCAGTCATTTGTATCCCAAACGGCACACATTCATGCCTGAAATACTGTATGTGCATGAGTGAACAAATTTAGACTCAAACACCCATCCAATACGGAAATTCTTAACAAAATGAGCCTAACATATTTCCACACATGCGTGAGACCTGCTTCTACTGACAGTAACTTCAAAACTTAGTGAGTTTTTGCCTGGAGAAGCCCTATTATCACTGAGGGCCAAAGATGTCCATGGTCATAAAGCTACAGTCCTCCCCCATGCCACATGGATCGCTCAGCAAATGATACATGAACACACACACACACACACAGATTTACACAGCAACAGAAGGCACAGATCACTCAGTTACAGGGGGATTGAAATCAGCTAATAAGAGGAGACAAAGCCTGGCTTGGGAGGCTTCTACTCCATGTGTTGTGACTTTTGCACTGAGATAAATGACAAATAACTATGTTCTATGTGACTTGAGTCACCGGAAATGTTTGTTTGCAGCAGTAGTTAGTTTGCAGCCTGGCTCCAGTAAAACGCAGGAATTGCTGTATTTCATTTTAAACTGTTCATATTCTAAAGAAAAGTGGACACGTGCTGCTAAATTTAAACTAAAAACAGGTTCTATTTTTGCTTTAAAAGCCTACAGTAAAAATTTATTCTTCTGTACCTTTGCCGTCCTCAGAGGTTTGTGCTTTTCCTGGCAAGCCCGAAGGTCCAAGCAGAGACTTGGGGGTCCAGAGGGAGTCCTGTTTCTGGTGCACCTTTGACACAGACAGGAGCCGTTTGTGCAGGCAGCCCTCGGGTTTGGCAGGCCTGGGGCTGGGGGAGGCCTGGGCCTGTTGGCTGTTCCCCATGTTGTTGCTGGGCTTGAAGGAGCACAGAGTTTGCTTCCTGCCCAAGGGGTCTTCATAGCAGGCTCTGTCCCAGCAGCTGACCACCGGGCCCGAGGAGAGGCAGTGCACGTATGTGATCATCCTTGGCTAAGACCTAACCTCCCCCCACCACCTGCCCTCCACTGCTCTATCCAAGACCTAAGCCCCCCCAACTCCTCCTCCTGGTTGTCCGACCCTCCTTCTCAGGACCTTCTTGTGGTGATGAGATGGAGGGGTGACTGAGGCTATGTGAGTGGGAGAGCTCCCCCTGTACTCTCAAATTCTCAAAAGGCCTCCCCCTCTATTTGTGGGAAGATGGGATGAGGTTTGGATGTTTTTGCTGGCCACACGAGACCCTATTCCCCCTCTCTGTCTCCTCCTACTGTTTTTGTCTTTGTTTTTTTCTTTCTCAAGGGATGCTATTGACTTGGACTGATTTGCCTGACAAAAGGAGGGTCTACGTTCGGTGTTCAATTACAAGATTTAACTCCAGAACAAATATTTTGCTGAATTATTGCAGCAAAAAGCTATTAAAGATCCTAAAAGCCTGTCAGTTGGCTGTCTGGTAGTAATCAAAGCAGCTTGCAAAAACAAGAACTCTAACCCACAAAGATGACCACATTTAATTTTTCATTACTCCGAAAATGCAAAACTAATATTTAAAACTGTGGCAGCGCCTTATTGGAAATACCTGTGGTTAAAGCATGTTTTTCCTCTAAATGCAATGCCGCCCTTTGCAATAACCTAAAAGCATCACCACAAATCGTGCAGAAAAAGATCCACAAAAGTTAAGAAACCAGTTCAAGTCCAGAAAAGGTGAGTTTCTCCTTCGGAACTTCCAAAAAAAAGTGCTCAGAGAAGCATCTGTGAGTACACTCTCCTTCCTCTTTTCATTTGAGAGAGCTCCAGCATTGTCCAGCGGCGTGCACATGGCCTCTCCTCTCAGCTCCTCCTCTTCCCTCCCCTCCTCAATGCTGCTTTTCTAATCTGTAAAACCAGATTATCCAGCCTCTGGCTTCAGACGGACATTAAACACAGATGGACACCAGGCTGCAGTTAATCAAGAGCATCACCACCACAACTTCACAAAGGTGTGGAAATCCAAGCAAACCTGGTGTGGGATGTCAGACAACACAAACTCATGACTAGCTAGCATCACATGTCAAACAGCTGTCTGAGATTTACCTCCACATGATTCATCTTTGAAGCACACAAACACACACACTCTGAAACTTTGAAACCTCTGATGAAAGTGCAAGTTCAGCTCGGTTCACTTGGAGGCTACAGAGCAGCACAGAGCGAGGTGACCAGATGGGCTGAGAATAATACCTGACAGACTAACACAAACACATGTAAGAACAGCAGATAAAAAAGTTAAGTGGCAGACAAATATAGCTGAGAGATTAACCAGAGTAGCCTTAACTGGCAAAATAAAAGACACATAAGAAAATAAAACTTTAAACAGGAAAATCAAAGATTAAACTACATTTAAAAACAAAAGATTTAACATAAACATAAAGGAAGAGATTCTGAGACTACAGAGGGCTGATGTCTCCCTCTGCTGGTGGCTTTCACGTCTGTCAAACAACAATCCTGCCTGTGCTTTTGTTCAGGCTTCAAACTAAATGAAACGACCCAAATCTATCCAGATCTGGTCAAATAAATGGCAAACGAAAAAGCATCAATACTTTGTAACCCTGAAAACACTGGAGCATCCTTTAGAAAAGGATAAGACATGAGGTCTATCTGCAGTTCCATTTACTTTTAGCTCAATTATTTTAGCCACAAATTAAACGAATAAGCATATATATATTAACTGGTGTCTGTATGAATAAATATAAGAAAAGGACTGTGTGTGAGAGCCAATAATGAAACTAACAATTCACTTAGAGGCATTTTTGTGAAACCTTTCGAATGTCAGAAAGCAGGTTTACTGTGTAATAAATAAATAAATGATCAGTTTCAAGTCATACTAAGCAGAATTTTTTATATTTTAAAAATTACATTTTGTTTTTACTTTATATACTTTTCACAATAAATCATATTTGTTTTTACCACCTTTAAAAAAATTGACTTTTTTTTTACACTAATTCAGGTCTGCAAAGCATTTCCAATCAGTATAACATATAAACCTTAAAACTAATCTGCATTTCCTTTTTCATTGCTCAAAATGGCTCCTTTACCACTAAATCTTTCTAGTCGTATTCTTTTTAATCAAGAGCAAAAGAAAAACCTGTAAATCAGTCAAAGATTCACTGATTTTTTTGAAGAACTAAGAGGATAAAGGTGGTTCAGTTTTGGTGATATTTTTATTTAAGACATTTAGCTTAAATTTATTTGGATGGAAACTGATTCTAGACTGAGATATGGGTATTTGTTCTGATGTATCTATGATACAACAGGCCCAGAACTGTCAGAAAGTTAAAACTACTTTTTAAAATTTGTTTACTTTTAGTTTGTGTTTAGTATAAATGGCCTAATTTAGACAAACTCTTTAAAGAAAACCTATCAGTGGGTAATTGGGTTCAGGTGGGGTAAAAAAGTGATGGCCTGCTGCTTCTCTGGACAATAAATCTGCTACTAATTTGGGGAAACAGGGAGAAACTGGGTGGTTGTGGTTCTGCCAAAGCCTCAGCAGATAGCTGGGGGCTAAAACACCCATTCCAAACAGTTATCATCTCCACAGTATGGTGAGGCAGCCAACGCACACAAGCTGATTACAAAAACCTAAACCACTGAGTGCACACGCACTCGCAAATCATGAAAGTCTAACCGCAGAATGCATGAGCACAAACACGCATGGTTTAAAAAAAAAACAGAACGGACACGTAGGCCCACTGGGCAAGCCAAAAGACTCTGTCTGTGGCCTAAATTGCACTTAACACTGTTGTTGCCCTCAATTCAGCTGCGCGGACGCAGCAAACATCCAGTTTACTCAGAAAACAAAATCTGGAGAAACCATTTAACGAATAACATCAGCTGAGAAACAGATACAGGATTGTTGCTGACAGTTGTCCTAATATGAATCCAATGTCATGTGTGTATTTGTTGTTTTTGTTGATGTTTTGCTCAGGCATGCAGACATGCATAACAGTCAGAATCTCATTCTGCTGCCAGTGAGCGGCATTATGAGTGGTCAGGCCTCTCTCCTTTTCTGTTCCAGTTCTTTGACGATGCCAAAGATCAACTAGAACTCAAGCTTGGATGGTGTGTGTTTGTGTTTAAGTACATGTGTTTTTGCATTCTTGTTTGCCCACAAACATTTGCAGCTATATATTCTTTTGCACATAGATTACCATGTGTGCGTTTGCCAAGAAGGAAGCGGAAAGCTTTAGGAGAGGGACAATGGTCACCATGGATACGTGTAGGTCTGAATGGTCGGAGAGAAGCACCTGCATGCTGAGTTAGTCCTCTGTCTGGGGAAGTCATCCACTCAGCCACAGGGAGTTGGTTATTGTCTTCTCAGATGTCAGCCACAACTGAACTCTTCCCCAGTGTTCACAAAAACCTTCAATTTTAATCTGGTTCTTGGGAAAGTATTTCAACTTTATCACCGTTTCAGTGCAAAAATACAATATGACCTCAATACGGGTTCTTTCCGAAACCTCAACTTTCTGCAAAGCTATTGTTTTGGTCGCTCTTTTCAAAAGACAAAAGGTTCACTGGAGTCCTGGCAGATCCCATTCACAGGCAACAGGAACTTCACCATCTATTGTTTACGTATCAGGACTAAAAATCTCATCTCCTTTTGGGCTCTGACTTGTTTACAGAGGTCAGTGTGTCAGCGTGGATTTCCTCCTAAAGTTCCACGCAAACATGCAAGCTGGTATGCAAAATTTACAATATCTACAATGTAAATATTAAAATGTGAAAAATGATAACAGTTACATTTTTTTATAGCCAACACCTGAATCAAAAGTTAGTTAGCAAGTTAGTTGGGGTGCTAAATCATACAATTGTTTAAATTCTAGGCAGCCATCTTCTCTATATGGTATGCCTGATATGCCATAACAGGACAAAAAAATAAATCTGCTTTTTATTTACTTTATTAGAAAATTTGAAGAAACCAACTAAAGATACCGCACTTCTGTCCAATTTATAGTATTAGTTATAATTAGGTTTTCTGGAAAACTAATTTACAAAACAAGCAAATGAGCTTTCATCTGAATTTAATGTTGATTTCTAATTCTGCTTTCCTGCTAGTGATGCACCTCCTCTTCTACCTACATGTCAGCACCTTCCTCCTGTCCTCCTTTCTTCCTCTCCACTAGAAAAAACCAGGCTGCCACATCGAGAGTGAGAACATCCATCAACACTAGTATCCACACGACCAGGAGTTAGTATGTGGGTCAGCCTTCGGGTCAAAAGGTCACTGTCTCTCCAGACATTACTGCACAGGTGCTTTGGTCCCTGGTGGACAGCCATCTTAGAAGTTCACAAAGCTAGTCGTGGCTAAATGAGGGTTACCAATCATTTTGGTAAAAGACATTTCTAATTTGACTCGAGTCTCCCAACAAGCTGAGATGTTCCAGAATACCAGTATTTCCTAAATTAACTGTTGATGTTGGAGCTTTAAAATAAAAAAGTACATATTTTTAGATAAACAAATGCTTTGCTGGTTTAGTTCAACCTGCATTTGAAAAAACAAAATTATTTATTTCATATTAAGCAGGTTATAGCAACAAATGATCAAAAACCTACTTTACCTACATCTCAAAGATCTGTTCTTCCAGACTGGACTAAGATGGTCTTAAGTGAATTTGTAACAAGGAAGTCTGTGATGTTTGTGCTTAGCAGGGCTTACATTCACTAAACTCTGACAGAGATGTTAAAATTCTCTACTCATCACACAGCAGGAAACCTCCAATCTGAGGGACATCAACGTCTTCATCTCCAACTAATCCCCGCTCACGTCTCATCTAAATATTCACTTTCTGGACAGACCACTGCACCGGTGCTCCAGTACAGAAATAACTTATGTAACATACCAAAAGCCACACCAAATCCAGAGAACATAAATCTACCCTCACACAGGGCTTACGCTATAATACAAGGTTTTGGTTTTGGTGGTGAAAACAGATGAGAAGTCACTCTGGCCACAGCTGGATGTGCAGAAACATGGCCTGAAATGTGTCACATCTGCTGCAGAGCAGGAAACCTCAAACGAGTGGGCTTGTTGAAATCATAAGCAGACCTTCTGCAGCTGGCACAAAGGGGTAATCTACTGGTTGGATCGCAGAATTTAATATGATGCACAAAGTATTTGGGTCAGTGTGTTAAGTGTTTTGAATCTAAATACCCAAACTGGAATTTTGCATTTTTGCTTTTGTCTTTAACTGCAGCTGATGTGTGGAAGAAGGATCGTACATGTTTATGAGCTGATCTGATCTGAAATAACTTCAACCATAAAAAAGAGATGAGGTCATTGACTGTTTCTATACAAGACGGCCAAATTTCTAACAGAACTAACATCTGTTTCTGTCCATTTTTCCAAGTCTGAGTCACATTGTGAGGACAGCAAAAATAATGAATACAGCTGGTGAAATGGAACGCTGCAACAAAAAGATTTATTTTATCTCATTTCCTCAACAATAAATCTGCAAACTGCTTATAGCTCTGGTTTCAAAAAGACCTATTTTCCCATTTGTCTTAAAAAATAAACATCTTAAATAAAACATCAAGAAACAGCTCAACTTTGGTTTTGGTTCCAACACATCCTAATCCTGCTAAAGATGGCTAAATATGACAGCAAAACATAGCTCGGAAAAGCTTGAAAATGTCACTATTATGAATTATTTTTCAGAAATAAAAACATGTTACATATTAAGCAGATTGCAAAAGCTTTCTAGAATGAGCATGAACTTTTCCATTTAATAAAGTTCTCACCACTGTGGCATTATCATATCTTTTGCTGCACAAGAACCCTGCAACAAAGATATAAGAATAAACACAATGTTCTTACACTGACAAAACTATGAGTAGTTTTTACCCAAAAGAACCAAAACAATCTGAACCAGCTTTATCAGTTCATGTTTTCTGCAAAACAACTGAGAGTATATACAAGAGTTAACAAGATTAAAGTGTTCTGTAGTTGGTTAATGTTCTGCCAGTTATCAAGCAATTTTATGAACACAATACATTTTGTGTGAGATTATAATTGTCATTTTGGTGTCAGTCAGGATACTAACCTGGACACAAGTTTGTGACACTCAATTGTCGGTTGCAACTAAGCTGCAATTCCAAAGGGAGGAATAAGATGTGGCTGAAGAAACAGGCCATCTCTTTTCATTAAACCAGGGTTTGAGTTTCTCTTTATTGTAGTTTCAAAAATATTTTATGACTTTAGTATTGCATTTTTGACCTCTTTTAAGTGCTTCAGTGTGATTAAACTAATTATATTATTTTATCAACAGTGTCAATGCCATAAAAGAGACCGAGGATGGAAATGCTGCTGATTTATCTATAGCAGGAAACACAATCCAGCCTTCCTCTGCTGAGGTAGAAAGGTATGACATGCAGTTCTGTGAGTCTGTCCATTCTTTTTTAGATTGATTTAATAAATATGATACTGTACATCTCCTCACATATCACAGTGGATGGATTGGATAATATATTATTAGTTGTGCTTTTTTTTACCCTTTTGTTATCAGTGTCAACACATTCAAGGACGGAGCTGTAGAAACTGGAGTAGAGGTGAAAGAATTTTCTGATGTTGACCCTCCAACTTCAGATGCATTTGAGAAAAACTTGCAAACTGAGACCAAAAATAAAATGGAAGAGGCAACCCTGCCATCTTCTGTCAATGTTGAAAGGTATGGACTTTTCTTTTCTTTTAGTTGCATCTCATCTCTTCAACTAGTGTTAAATTCATTTTATCGTTAATTCTAAATAGAAATGCAGTAAGATCTGTCTGTATTTGTGAATCCATCTAATATTCTTTGTCATTTTATATCTCCAGTCTAAAAAAAACAATGGAATCATCTGATGCTGAAGGTGGAGAGCAGGAAGCTTCACCCAAACATCCAACTCCTGCTTCATTAGCCACTAAGACTGGGACAAATAAGAAAAAGGCACCGGGTTGGCATTTTTGGCTGCTTTTTAACTACAAGCTATGTTCAACAAAACTAAATGAGAAAGTCCTAATCACCCCTCTCAGATGCTAACAACTCCGTGTTATATAGACAAAACAGAAAACAACCATGTAGTTAAAGTTAACTCTACTGAAATGTTTTATTGTATTCATTCCTGATTTCCATCTCCAAATGGAAAAGAAAGAACAGCTTGTAAAAAAGCTTTCGTATGCAACAGTCACAGTTGACAAGCCAGATGAAATTTAGCTTCATCCTTCAGCTGTTACCAGAAGCTGTTTAACTGACAGCAGTGCCAAAATTGTACAGGCTGAGGTCATCCCTGAGACCGACTTACTGATTTCTAGGCAGCCCGGTCCAGTAGGTCACAGTGAGAGTCCCAACCCAAGTTTAGGAAGGCTAGTCTCCGAGCTAAAGTCTATGATCAATATGCAAAGCTTTTTTTCCCAGGAAGGGAAGAACCCTCCTCTGCATACTGCATGCTGGACAGACTCTTTGGCTGCATTAGGTCCGGCGGGGTAAAATGAAAACCGGACAGACTCTGTGACACCTGTCTGTCCTCGAGGAAAAATATCCCAACTTTTTTTTTTTTATGCAGAAGTGGATCAGTTTTGTCCTAAAAATCTCCCAGGTTACAGCAGCTGTTCAGAACTGAGCAAAACAGTGTTAAATGTCGCCATTTCGAAATTTGCTCAGTTCAAGTTCAAAAACAGAGGTTGTTAAGTTTAAAGTTCACAGAAATATGAACGTGTTCACACACAACGCTGGACCAAAGAATATGCTGTTATTGAGACCTTTGATCATATCTTGGATGTTTTATTCTGCTTTTGTTTTTAACCTTTTTTTAAAATTGTATTCTAGTCACTAAGAGTAACCATAATAAAACATACTTTGAGACCGACAGGTTTACTGATAAAACGCAAATATCTAAACACTGAATGCTTTCCCTCGATAATTTAGGAAAAATCAACAAAACAGAATAATCTCCAACAGATGAACAGAAAGTCATCTATTTAGGAAACAGGAAAAAATCCAGCAAAGACCTGATGCAAGATCTTGCATCATCCTTCAGGTGATCATTTACTGCATGCAAGGTTTTTAGCTAATAACTTTCAAAATCACCTTGTTGGTGCTAAAATACTATTCCATATGTATCACTGCCCAACAGGCGTAAGACACATCTCTCTCAAGCAGAAAACCGGTGGACGAAGCAGGTTAGGTGGGGAAAAAAAAAAAAGCAGTATAAAATGGAACCCTCACAGTTGCACTGTGCCATTTTTAGTAATAATCCCCACAAAAACAATGAAAAGAGTTACAAACAGCAATCTGGTAAGTTCAAACTTCTACCAAGTTGTACTTTTGCAGTTTGGTCACCACGTATCAGTCTTTTACAGGTTTCTTTGTACTCACCTCTACCCACTTTGTAACAATAATAAGATTCAGCCAAAATCTGCTTATTTCTATTTTAAAAGTGTGCTTAAACAGTGAGCTGGTTGCCAAAGTGGGTACCAAGCAGGCCGATGCCATTGGCATTTGAGACTGTAGCCCTTGATGATTTCTGAATATTCCCAGATCTGAAGACACTAGAAATTTTAAGATGCAGTTTAGGGTCCGAAAATAATGCAACAATGTTTTCCTGAAGACAGAAGCAGGCTTTTGTGCTTTCTCTGTATTTTAAGCAGTATCTTCTTCCATACTCCTGCACTGTTGAGAGTACATTGCACATGTATTTTAAGCTTTGTGACTGAATGACTGCAGGAGGCGTGTTTTTTTTTTTTTTTTTTTTTTTTTTTTTTTTTTGCTGCCTGAATAAAAGAGGGACCTTATTCAGCTGTCAGCAAAGACAAACAAAATGTATAAATGTAAATTAATACATAATACCATAGCTATATCCATCGGTCCTTGGTAGCTGCAGGTTTGAGCCCAGGTTGCGTCAGGAACGGCATCTGGCGTAAAACAATCTTTCATGGAAGTTTGCTCGCTGTGGCAACCCCTGTAAAAGGGAGAAGCTGAAAGAAAAACAACAACCGTAGCTATATCCATTTATCCATTTCCTGGAAAGTGAACTGTCTGAGCTATTATGCTTGCGCACGGGGCAAGTAATTGTTGTCACAGTGTGTAAGCACTTACTGTTTTTAACAAGTGTTTGTTACAAGAATAAGCATATTAAGGTTATGGTACATAATAATGTTGATATGAAACAAAACACAGCTTGATTGTGGGGCACTGGTACCTATGTTGATACATGCATAAGTCCATGCTGGGTTGTATGCATGCAACAATATATGTATATGTTAAGTGCATAGGTGTGAAATGGTAACAGTTTTATATCCTACACTGTAAGAAAAAATTCCGTAAAAAAACAGAAGATGTCCTGGTAATTTTCTGCCAGGACATTTTCTGTTTTTTTTACGGTTAATTGTATAAACATTTCCGTCAACTCTATAACAAATTTTTGCCGTAATTTAACAGTTCATAGTAAATTTACTCACATTTCTGTTAATCCAAAACAGAAATTTTCCATATTTTTACAGTAAATCTCCTGTGTAT
>JAOXNZ010000085.1:10860340-10879765 GCA_028566095.1 Kryptolebias brasiliensis
AAATATTTAGGGATTTATTAATTTTACTTTTTGATTTTGTAGAAAAAAAACCCAGATTTGACAGAAAATTTCATTTCACTAAATTTTTTGAAAACTACTCAAAAAATGCCTAAGAAAACATTGTTGCGATTGCTGTAACTTGTAAAATGAATACTTGAACGAGTCTAAATACGAAAAATGAGTCAGCGTTTAAAATAGAGCGCTTGCAGCCTTTAATAACTTGTTGCTTCTGGCTGACTGACAGCAAACATGGCCACAACAAGAAAACTGTCTGCTGAAAGGATTAGATAAAAGCCCTCGAGAAATTAACTCAATACCAAGCGTGGAATAAAATGCTAAATCATATGTTGGGAAGAAAGCATGTAGCCCAAAGAGGAGGTCAAAACTAAAAATAACAGGTCTTAAAAATAAAAAATGCAGAACAAAAGAAATAGAAACAAATGGGTGGAAACAGAAAGTCATTTTTTTTAGGTCGAACTGTAAGAAATCAGCTAGAAAAAATAGATTTTCCATTCAAAACACCAAATATAAACTACAAATAACAACTAAACAGAAAAAATATGGTTAAAGTGGTCAGACGTGAGGTTTTTAGTGACAAATCATGACTCTGCTGGGCAAGAAGGCAAAACATGCAGGGATGACTTTCTGAAGAAATAAAAACACATTTTTATAGATGACAGGATGATTACCTGAACAGGTAACATCGGCCTGAAATTTAGGACACTTTTCTCATTTCATAAATCAGAAATAATGCTAAAGCCTTCTTCAAGTAAGAAACATCAACATAAACTCAATCTAACTGAAAATTGAAAGCTTTGAAAAGGCTCCAACAAGTGAAACGAGAAAGTTGTAACTCGTTTTATGAAAAATATTTATTTTTGTTTTATTAGAATTTTAAAAATTCAAGTTATAAAAGCTTACAACGTGATTAACGTGGTTAATAAATTATACTTTTTAGTAGTACTTCATAGGGACACTATTCAGGTTCACAAGTTCAAAACAATCCCGGACGAGCCCCCAATTTATGTTACGACCCGGTTCATTGGGCTCCAACATAAAATAGAGATCAAACACTACGTTGGGAGTTTAAGAGCTTTATTAATAAAAATAGTCATTATGTTAAAATGCCTCTACAAGAACTGCTTCAGTATCACTGCTTTACCAGTGGGGATACGGGGGGAGGGCGTTATTTAAATGACAAACTGAAACCTCAGATTTACTTCTCTCATGGTGATTCCACGTTTTTTCCAAGGGTTGTCACAGGGATTTAGCACAGAGAAGCTGAAGTTCTGGTCAGACTAATCAGCTTTCCTATTGTTAACGAAAATGCTAGGATGGCTTTCAGTAACTCTAAAGAGAAATAAGGGGTTGGGAAACATATTTCCAACATCTGAAGTAACAAAACCAGATAACTCCTGACCAAAGTTTGTTGTTTAAAAGGTATTCCTAATTTTTTAAAAAAGGGGGCTGCAATAGCAGAGGCCTGCATAACATAGGTGATGATTAAATTGTCAGCTACAGGTTGAAAAAAAAAGTTTAGCGAATGTGCTGACAGCCAATCTGACAACCCATCAGGAGTCCAATCTGGCAACACGCCCATTTAACCCCACAGGGGCCTGCTCACTGTAGAGTGTCTGACAGGGAGTGTGAGGCGGGGGGGGGGGGAGCCAGAACAACAAAGACGAACAAAAACTGAGGAAAAATACTAACAATACTAACAAACAATAAACGCAAAAAGATTTTGTCAATTAGCATGTTAAGTCTTTCAGCCCGGAGGTGTGACTATTATTTGCCATGTGTTTACATATACAAGATGTTTTTAACAAGCACACCAGTGAAGCACAGTGAAAGGAAAGCTAATAAAAGCCAGGATGTGTGGAATAAGAGAAGCAGGAGCCTCACAGAACTGCCTTGAGAGCTTGTGTGGCCCAAACTTACAATGTGACAATCTGTGTGTAAATGGGTTTCCTCCAGGAAATAAAAAACACAAGAAGATTAACAAGAAACACTCAAAGCTGGCATTAACACTGATTTAGAGAGGTGGGTGATGGGGGGGAGGGAGAGAAAAGAAGCAATAGAGTGCAGAATGAATGACAAAAAAAAAAAAAAGAAAGAAAGAAAGCAGAAGCGGCAGACAGAATTATGCTGATTAAGCAGGCGGCGGGCTGACCGTTACCAAGACAAAAGGGGTTGACTCTGGGTCTGGCTTTCTGCCATCTACAGCTGTGAGCTGTCAAACACACACACCCACACACACACACACACACACACACACGTTCGTTACTCCAAGCCCGCCCCTCTTATCTGGGCTCAAAGCAACACGTAAACCATCCACAAACCCAACGCTGGACTGAGACCAGCTTTGATTTACACAAACACACACAAGCTCGTGCAGATTCTTGTCTGAAACCTCCCTCCACCCAGCTGGCTTACTCTCCTTACTGCTGATCCAAGAACAGCCTCCAAAGTGAATCATCCTGTTAGAGAGGGATTTAAGGCACAATCCTGATCAGCAGTTATTGGCCAGACCTGCTGGATGCGCTGCCCCCCCAGCCGTTACATGTTGGGATTTCAAGGCACATTACAGGCAAGCCATGGGTGTAATGGGGAACGCGCGCGCACACACACACACACACACACAAGTAAAGAGTCTGAGTGGAGCACATCCACCCAGAGTGATACAAACAAAGAAGGCATTCATATTTACAGCCCTATGAATAACATCACAACATGGCCTCGCTGTCAAAAGATGCACACCGTTCTGAAATAAGAGTTCCCCAAAGACTATCCTCCCATGAGCTGTCAAAAGTTTCAGAGCGAAGGTCCATCTGGACACCCTCTATGTCTCCCCCTCTGTTTTCTCCCCATCTGTCTTTCTCCATCCCTCCTCCTCCTCGTCCCTGTGTCACCTCTGGCTGTCTCAGGCTCTCATTCCTTTGTTTGTCCAGCTCAGATGTCACTTATGCAGACCAAAAATCACACCTTCAGCACAGTTCTTTAATCCTTTTTCTTGACCTCCTCCATATTACAGATTCTCTCTTTTCTCAAAAGCAGCCTTTGTCTTCGTGTTTAGGAGTGAAACACAAACTCTCTGCCCACCTCGGGTTCAAAGCCAAAGGCCACTGGTTGCAGCCACCCACCTACAGCGCACTTTGCGCAACGGGGATTTTCCCCTTGTTTTTGTGTGTAAATCTGGGTTCAGCTGGTCTTGTTCATGTCTTTACGCACGCATGTAACTGTCTGCTGACAGATATGGGTCTGTATCTGCATATAGACATCCATGTTTCTCGATATTCAATCCACGGTTTGATTTTTGTGTTTATTTGAAAAGAAAACCCCCGTTCAAACTCCACTCCCATCAGACGTACAGTTTGTGAGGTTACTGTTACAGTTACTACAAAAATCATTGCTCAACTATGAACTTGAATTACATCCCCAGATCGAGGCTGGTGTTCTGTGTTTTTCATTGTATCTCAAGTCCCGTACGCTGGCCTCCTCCAGGGCATCTTACTGTTTTCAAATCAGCTCATATTTCTGAGAATCTGTGGAAGAAAACCTTGATCCGAGCTACAGATAAACATTTTAGCAAGACTGAATTTCTGTACTTATGGCCAACAAATCTTTTGGAAAAACAAATAAATGTAACTTACCAATATTAACCATTTCTTTAACTTAGATTTGGCTTATTTGTTAGTTTCATTACTTAGTTCTTTAAAACAAAACTACTAACAGATCTACAGCTGGATATCTTGTTTCATCATTTAGATATATTTGTTGTTGCTGTTTTAGATTAGTTTAAAGCAATCAAATAATTGTAAAGGACCATTTATTGTACACTGTAACTAATTAATATCAATATTTTTGCAGATATCTTTTTTTTGCTAAATGCTTGGTGAGTCATTTTAAGTTTTCTGTATGTTCAGCTTTGAGGCTCACTAGAGTCATTTAAAAATACCAAAACCAGAGCAACTCCAGAGGTCAACAAACCCAAACTGTAAGCATCTTAAATTCCTAAAATACTGGATGGTAATATCACAGTTCATGTTCACCAAAAGTCTGGGAAATTTCAGCACTGACGCCTGGTTCAGCTGCTGGATAATAACAGACAATCTGCTGTTTTCAGTAGAAAACAGACCAATCTGCATATTGGTCCATCATAGAAGAGAAAACAGAAGAAAAATCCTCAAAGTTGATTAAGAAAGAACAAGACAAGAGACAGCAGTGTTTAATTAGTTAAAGAAACTAGAACTCTTCCATCAAGACTCTTCTTTTAGTTACCAATCTCTGCCTAACGCTGCATTCAGAGGTCTGTGGTCACCAAGTGGAGAGTCCTGTTAAAGCAAACAGTGCAAATATTATCTCTGTTAGTGTGATTTAAGGGTGACCTCTAACCCACCAAGATAACATAATCACCTGGTAAAGCAACACTTAACAGAACAGTTTATAGACTTTACCAGCTGAAAGATTGCTGCTTCAAAACAGGCTTTGCTTCAACATGAACCCACAGATTCATCTAAATTTAAATGTGAGTTAATGGCTAGTTTGGACATAAATGTTTTTTGGAAAAACACCTGTTTTTCTTCAACTACTTAGTTTTACTTTTCACACCAATCAGAGTTTACCAACAACAGAAATAAATCTGTCGCTATTTGATCAAACCAAACTAACAGAGCTTAAAATCATCTCGCTGTGTCATTGACAGACGATGCCTTAATATGAATGTATAAAGAAATACTTCACTAGAGATACTTTACTGTAATCTAAAAGAAATGTCTGAGTCTTTAATAATTAGTTTTTCAATACCTACAAGGAGCTTAAGAAAAAACAAAAAAAATCAAAGTGATCATTTACTTTTGCCCAGAAGCTCTTTTAATTAGTTCAGATTTGTTCAGCTGAGCGTTAATAACCTGCACAGACAAAAAAATAAGTTCATACGTAGCCTACAGCCCTACAGTACGCATGTAGACACATGCATATAAACTCATTCTGACACATTTAACTTTACTTTGAAGGAGCAGGCCCTGGAGAGACAAAAACTTCCACTACAGCCACAAAATAATCAACATCTGGAGACACTCTAAACTATTATCTGCTATTAAAAAAAAGGGTTAGTTAAAAATACGCCATCCAGAACGCATCTTAACAGGTTACATAAACAGAAAACTCTTATTAATTGTATCAGCATTTCTCCCCAATACAACCTCGCTGCAAAAAAAATGAAGTAAACACCCAAATTTAAGCTAAACTAAACTGTGAAACTCAGACTGTTGAAACCCTGTGAGGTCATTTTAAAAACAACTGCTGTAGTGATGTTTTAACAACAACTAGACACCACTTTTGTTGAGGTCATGGATTTTAAAACCGTCTGCACGGACTTTTACATGAGAAAATGAGCTATAATTGTTTTATTGGTCGAATAAAAGTCTGGTCCAGCAAAACACATCAGAGGAAGCTTTTGACCAGCATGTTGGCATCACAGAGTTCCTCTAAATAACAGGAAAATAGACCACATAAACATACAACTGTGATGACATTACACAGAAAAACACAGGATGGATCCTCTCAACACCTTTCTGCCTTTTGCACATTTCCCAAACCTTTAGGATCCCAGAAGGGGAGTTTCCACTTCCTTAAACGAAAACCTTTTCTTTTTTCAATGTGAAAATAATGGGAATGATTGTAAATTTCCAGGTCTAAGAGGCTAGTCGAACTGGTTGGACAAGTCAGCTGGAGCTACAGGCTGATCAGTGTGAAGGGAGGTGATGTGGGTCACAGGAGTGTGAGAGCAGGTCGGCGCGCTGCAGCGAGGAAGCATTTTATGGCTGAGCTGAAATAACTGGAGTCTCTGTGGGCGGTTGCCAAAGGCGCTTCAAGTGGATTTATGTTTGTGTGTGTGATGTTCTGGGGGAAAACAGAGTGGCGCCTGTAGGCTCTGCATGGCATAACTCGGACAAAAAAAAAAAAGAGGATAAATTCTCACATGAAACAGGCATAATTTCAGCTCATTTTCCCACGTCAAAGAGGACACACTTTGGGTCATTCCCACTACTTGGAAAGCACAAATACATGCCTGTAATTGTTACCAACTTCAAATTCCCATCTCAGTTCCCTTAACCTGGCATTCCTGAAGGCACATTCATTGTCTATAAATCAATCTGTAAAGTTTAAAAAAATGGCCTTCACATTTTGGTTTACAAACCATCAGAGACACTTCAAGCACAAGTTGTTTTGTACGTTAAAGTTATAGCCCAAATTTTAAAAGTGGGGTTCTGTGGAAAGAGTATGACCAAACAATATCTATCAGTTTTATAGAGCTCTGTGAAGAGACCCAGTTTGAAGAAATATAGTTTGATTCTGATCAAACTGTGAAGTTAAAGGCACTCATTACAAACTATGAAATAAAACATAATCCTGAACTATATCAACTGGTGCAGTTTGACAGAGTTCACAAAGAAAGAGCTACAAGAAAGAGCTACAACAACAAGATATTAACTGTTCATAACCTACAGAACCCCACTACAAAAGATCTGAACTACTCCTTTAAAAGGGAGAAAGAGTGAACATTTCAATTGTTCCAAAATAACCCCCTGACCCTTACATCAACCTGTACAGTGTTGTAAACCAGTGAATGTATAACCAAACAGGGCTGTGAGTTAAACAAATAAAGCACTTACCTGATGAGGTGTGGAGGAAGGATCAAACAGAAGTCAGGCAGGAGTCGGGTGGAAGTCATGTGGAGAGAAAAACAAACAAAAAAACCTCCTTAAGATTCATTCAGTAGTTGTTTTTGTCCAAAGTTACCTCCTGTGAGTGTAATAAATGTCATCAACCCATTCAGCACAACTAATCACCTGAATAGTTGTGCTGTTGTGTTATTGTTGTTACTACAAAATGCATCTGTTGTTTTCCCCCATCTTTAGCCTCAACATTGGCATTTCTTTCTGAATCCAGTAAATGTTTACATGTGCTGACACCAGATCTTACAGGAGCATTCAAGTAAAATGTAAAGTCTGCACATTTAACAAATCAACTCTGATGAAGCAAGTAAAAGAAAGTTTTCTGCATGTCTGAGAGAAAAACCTTCTGTTCATGACCACAGTATGACTCAGGACCTAACACGGCCATTAGGGCTGGTGTGAGGAGGTGGGAGAAAGGCAAAGGATGTGGGAGGGAATGACTGGGTGATAAAGAGCTCGCTATCACAATGAAATGTTCATGATGGCTTCCAACTAGCTGATGATGAAAAACAGAACTGAAGTGACTAAAACACAAGAAATTTCACGACACCCATAAGTTAAAATAGTCATAAGATTCTTTCTGTTGTTGACGTTTGTTGAGATTCATCCTTAAAATGTTCCTTTGTTAGAATTACTATTCTCACAAAACTTAGCGGAGACTAAAATAAAATCCAACATAAAAATACAAGTCATTGAAGATTTGAACAGCAATAAATCTAAAAATATGTCATAAGAAAATTAATCTTTCTGATAAAACACTACACATGTGAATGACACTAATAAATTGGTTTAAAATAGAAACAAAGTGATGTGTGACGCGGTGAAAGGGCAAAGTGTGGATGAATATAACTGCAGCACCACAAATAAACAAAACAAACACCTCAGATGTGTCGATATTAAGGTGGTGAACGGTTGTTGACTCTGTGTGTGTGTGTGTGTGTGTGTGTGTGTGTGTGTGCGGACAAAGGAAAAATTAATTCCCTGGGGTTTGACACAGACCACAAAAAGAAAACAAACACCAGTATAAAATGCCAATGTTTTCTTTAATAATCTCCAACACAGTTTAAAACTAGGCAAATTAGTTGGTGCTTAAATTGACTTAAATATTCAAAAACTACATAAATACAAAAGCTGAACTATATACTAGACTTATCAAGTTGTTGTTGTCGTTAGAACAAGAAAATAAAGATTGGAAAATAATCTAAAATAAATTAACCCAACACCAGACTACAATCCTCAAAATTACAATACATCTAATTATTACAGCCTTCACAATTATTCACTTAGTGCCTGAAGTTCTGGTTCATATTAAAGTTTACAGGGTTTACGGAGTTTAAATCTTGCAATGGAAACATAAAAAACATCAAATCAACATGCCTGTTTTTATAAATCTAATAAAATGTTTTGTTTAAACCCACAAAAACACAAAGCTCCACATATGTTGTGTTTTAACTTCTGTAATTTTCTCCAGCCATGAATGTCCAAAACTCTGCTGCAATTTAAAAAGTGATAGCACTAAAATCATTTTTATTTGTTAAACTATCTGCACAAACTATATTCAATGTAATATAATCTTTAGTGTCTAATGAAAATATTCACCTGCAAAGAAAAAGGTCCGTCTCCCATTCCTTCTTCTCTGCACCTTTAACTCAGTTTTAAAGGTAAACTCGTGCGTGCTCACATGCAGCCTGAACAAAACCAGCTCAGAGCTTCCACTGCTGATTATCTTCAGCTTTTCTATCTTTATCCAATTCACACGTTTATTTTCCTATTTTAGCTCGCCGTCTCACCTTTAGCTGTTCCATTCGCACCATCTTCTGGCAGAGATACTGAAACATTAAAATCTGCTTGTTTAAGCCTTAATGTTGTACACCTGCCTAGACGAGTGTCCCCACCAAGAACACACACGCAAGACAAAAACAAATACGCCTACCTGAATAGGGACTCGGCCTTTGCTTTTGAGATAAAATCCTAATAACTTTCACAGGCATGTCTGCTAATAACTACACTGCTGCACACACACAAGAAACAGAAGCACCATTTCCATCTAAGCATCAATTTAAAAACTACACACACACACACACACACACTCAGATCAGTCTGCACAGACTCACTGCACGTGTGAAGAGCCCACACACACGCGTCGACCAATCAAAAACCTGTCATGAAGAAAGGGGGGGGGGGTGTATAGCAGAGAGCGATGCATTCAAATAAGTCCCTAAACAGTGACCCCCTTAAACCCCAAGGTTTCTACGGTGATGTGGTCGCTATCTGCCGCAGGCTGCTGTTGCCAGGACAACGTTGCATGGCCCGCATTCTCTTTAAACAGGTCCACAGACCCCCTTGAGTTATCAAGTTGGGGGTCATTGGCACAAACCTTAGAGAAAAGGGTCTTTGCAGGATTAAGCCGATAAGCAACCAAGCCTGAAGAATGGGCAGGTTTCATCTGATGTGAATCAGTTTTGTGAGGGAGAACCTGCTCTGATTTCAACTCTTCAGCTTAACTAAGTAAAACTTAAGCCTGTAAGGGAAGCTTCGAATTAAAAGTTTTGCGTTTCATCAAGTTGTATAAAAAGAAAAGTTTGCAGCTCAGAAATATCCTGCCTCTCCTTATTGCTTCGGGTTTTGACCGACGCCCACTGCTCATCTGCTTTAAATCTCCCATCCTTTTTGCTTTCTCTGCTTCTCGGTCCGTTAGAACTCTCTCCAGTTTGTGTCCTCATCTCCTCTCTGGTCCTGAAGCAGAGTGAAATAATTACAGAGGGGTTTAGAAAACACCATTCACACCCATAAAACAAAAGTCTGAGTTTGACTGAGCCAGGCTCAGCCAGTGAGAGCGTGTGGTTGACTCTTACATCGACACAGCAATCTTTTTTTGTTCGCCCCGTATATGTGCATCATTTTAGATTGGCGTCTTCAGCTCTATCCTTAGTTTAAGGATAAATATGCACGTGGACAACTTTAAGCACCGGTGTTTTTCATTGTTTGCTTTAATCATAACTTGCAAAGCATGCGGAAACCTTTCGGCAAACCCCCCCATCCCGCAGACAAATCCATCACTGCTACTCTACTTTTCCAGTCCTGCAGGAAACAACTGTGTGAGACGTGTCACATCCTGTTGCTGGACAGGGGGACAATCACAAAGAACAACCTGAGAGTGGCAATTGGATGAGGCAGCTGTCTGATTAGGAGCATTCTTCCTCTGAGGCTCGAGTTTAGTGTCTAAAGGATAGGGAGGATGGCGACGGGCAGGAAATAGAACAGGATGTAGTTGACAGCACCATCTCCCACAGGATGCTGGGACATGCAAGCTTGACAAAGGGTTACTTCATGGTTAATAGACTGAGGTAAAAGAGGTTAACTTAAATACAAAAACAAGCACGAGAGGAAAAGAAAGCGACTATATGTGATGCTAAGAAGGAAAGTAGTAGATGTACAGTTTATAGTACACGAAGATTACAATTCATCTCAAAAGATGCCAGCAACTATTTCATTCTGCAATAGTCTTCTCAATAGAAGTTGTGTAAATGAACAAAAGAAAATTCACTAAATGTGTCCTTTTTATTAGCCATAAAAATAATTTATCTTGTTCTTCATCTTCCATCAGATACACATTCCTGAAGAATCTCATGTCTCATTTTCTTCCCTGCACCCTTTTTCTGATAAATTTATCTGACTGCATCACTATTTTCCCATCAGTGAAGATTTTCTGCTGAACGCATATAAACTTGTCATTGTCTACACATAAAACAATCCTTGAGTCTAAAAAGTGCCTTCAGAAGGAAAATACAGAACTGTAAATATAAAAATAAATAGGCAAACAACCCAAAAACCTCAAGACTTTCTGACATGCTGACCAGACCAACAAAATGATGAGATTCACATGTTCAAACACACACTGACACACGTGACTAAAAACTTTTTAACTCTGCTCTCAGTGCGTGTGTGGGTGTGTGTTCGGCCAGACCTCGTCTCACACTACACAGCATTTGATGTCAAATTCACTCTCATTAACAGCATGAAAAAAAACAAAATGTAACAAGAGCTTAATCAAACCCACTCAAGGTTTTCCATAGTTTGTGAATCACAAATCTCAGTGTTAAAGAGGCATGGTTAGCATCATCACAACAGAGAAATGACAAAACATTTCCACAGCAAAAGAAGAGATGAAAAAGACAAAATGATTAATGACTAAACATCCAACTAAGTTTCAAGGTGGTGTTGTTGTGCGTGCTGACTCACTGTCAAACTGTCACGGTTCAGTGGGAGGTTTTAATGTTTCTAATAACATCAATTTTTTGCCCACTATCAGACTTAACATGTCTGCTGTGAACGAGTCAAATTAAAAGAATAAATCTCAGACCTTAAAATCTGTTCAGCCTGCTGTTATTAGGCTCCACGTTAACAACAGCAAGAGACACCTCCCTATTTTCGGCCCCCTCCTCCAGCTCTTATCAGTAATGTTGTGGCCTTTCCAAACCAGACGTGAGGCGATCTGTCCTTGTTGTTCCTGACCTGGCCCCCTCAGGATCAGAGAAGCTCAAGTACCTAACCTGACGTGTTCAGGAAAGATCCCATACTTCTGTTGAAACCACCTCAGCTGCTCCTTTGGACACAGAGCATCATGTCTACTTTAAATCACTTCACAATGAATGAGGCTACATCAAAGGTATTACGTACATTTTACCATAAAACAGACTTAAAACAAACATAATCGCTATTTTATTCTAAAATAACTTACCCATAGTAACAAACTGGAAAACTTTGGTTTGAATTTGGGAGTGTGAATCACAAGTTGTCTCCTTCACGACACGTAACCCATGATACCAATCACATCACAATACAGAAAAACAATAAACAGTTAGACAATCCAAAAATGATACAGAACAATATCAGCAAAGCCACAAGCGGAAGACACCTGTGAAAATTTAAAGTCCAAGGTAACTTTCTTTTAACTTCTTGTCACTTTCTTATTGTTAAAGACAAATATATGCTTCGACTGGTTAATTATCAGCCAGACTTCTCATCCATGTGTTCAGCTCACCCCAAAAGGAGCAATGAAGTTGCAGAGTACCTTGTTTTATCATTTCAAACATCAATATTTAGTTCCAGCATATCAGTCATTGTGTTGCATGAAGAAGAGCAACAACTTCTTGTCCTACCCCCATCATACATCATCAGCTGCTTCAAGAGTTGCTGAAAAATTAGTTAGACAGGAAGTGGACCTGCTACTGAATGGGGAAAAGTGATGTAGAGAGACATTATCTATAACCTGAGGGAATGAGTACGCAAAGAAAAAAACGTCAGGTCACATTTTTCTAACCTATACAGCTACAGTTAAAAATTGTAAATCAAACAGTAAATCAGCATAGTTTTCAAGTTACTGTTAAAAATTAGGATTACAGTCCAACCATTGATTAGTTTCTCATAGGCATATGCATTTTGTTTTATTAGTTTTCCATCAAACATCAATTTATTTGCCCTGATATTTGATGCTGTTAGCGTTTGCAGAGTTGTGCTGTAACAAGCAAACTGCTTGTGTTCGGTGCCATAAAGCATTCAATCACACAAACTGGTTTAAAGCCATAAACCTAATTAATGTAAAAGTTTGCCGGTCTGTTGGTTCAGTGACGCTTTTACATTGTTGATACAAGATGAAAATAGTGCAATAAAAAGACTAAATGTGCTAAAAGAAAATGACACTGAGGCTAATAGCTGTTATTACTATGATTGATATTACCAGAATCCACTTGATTAGAAACAAAATCATGAGCAGAAATAAAGAGAGTTAACAGTTTTTCTGGAGTACAGAGAAAATGCATACATGTAACAGAAAATAGATGCAGTCCTCACACAGAAACATATTATTTTACTGTTAAATTAAGTAAAGTTTAAAAATCACACACAACAGCAGCTGCACTGACACCACAGTCAACTTCCTGTGTTATACTGAAATTTAACTTTATTTCAATGATTGTATCCCACTGAACAAAAAGAAAATCCAGCTACAGTGTGCTCATGTGAGCGTGTGTATGTATATTACACTGTATGCTGTCTGAGCCATGTTACCGGTGGTAGACATGAGCTCACACAATGGACTTCTGTGTGAGGTTGTGTGACGGGCAGGAGAGATTAAAAGAAGGAGAGAGAGGTCATGGAGGAATTGGAAAGTTCAGAATGAGTGTTTCCAGAAATAGACTGTTTATTCACACATATTACATCATGTTTTTGAGAGAGTGGGGGGGGGGGGCCTTACACAAAGAATTGGGGTACAACCTTTAATTACTCAACAGCACATGTGGCAAAACTTAGTCAACTACACCCAAAGAACTCCACCCAAACTCTGGCAGCTAAACTGGAAACTATTGGGGTTGTGTCCAAACCACAAATCGTTCTGTTGCTTCAAACCCTTGAAACAAATATGAACCCCCACTTGAGCGAGTTATGAGCTAAAACAAAGAGATGAGACATGGAGAAGCAGAGGGGAGAACTGCTTCGACCACGACCAACACCTCCCTGCTTCTGAAATTGGCTCTCCTCCCTTCGCCAGCCCAAAACCACATGAAAAGCAGACTGGGTTGGGTTTCCATATGGGAAGGACACGGGAGGTGGGGGTGCATATGAGTGAGCGATAAGACAGCTTAGCTGGTTATGGGGGGCTCCCTCCGACCTTGTGCCCCCAACCCTAAGAAGTTTCACAGACAGCTGTTTTCTTGAAGACCCTCAGCCCTGGACCAACACACACACACCCCTGACCAATTAGGACACCTCGTTATGTCATTAGAGGGTTGTTTATCATAATCTCCCTCCTCCTTTCCTCCAGATCTCTGACCTCTCCATGTTTAGTTACCTAGAATATTTTACACCACCAAAAACCATAAATCTAAATTAAACTGTTCACAGAATACATAGATTAAAAACAGAACCATGACAGAGTGCCAAATAATTTGTGCAGATTGAGCTCATCAAGACATACAGATTGCAGTTCCTCAGGCAGATTCAGATTCTTCTGAAAAACTGAACAGTAGTAACTACATATTCATAAGATTATAATTCCTAATCTGAAACACACAATGTATACACACATACATTAATCATCATTTACTGTACAAGACTAATGTCAGGATCAACTGGGAATAAAAGCCAATGCAAAGAAATGCATCTTAAACAAAAACTTTGAATTTTCTAGGGTCTGAGCACCTCTGATATGGCGAGCCAGAGGATTCCATTATTTAGGGGCAACATCTGAAAAAGCTCCCTCACTTCTGTTTTTAATTTGAAGATTGGGATATCCACTGACCTCACTGCTCTGACTGGAACATGATGGTACAACGAATCGGTCATGTATTCATGGGCACTACCTTGGAGTGTTTTAAAAACATGTAATAATCCTGAGAGTGACAGAAACCAAGTGTAGAGCTGCTAAATCTGAGGAGATGTCATGTTGTCTCTTACCAGCCAATAAAGGGCAGCTGCTGTGTCCTAAACCATCTAAGTTAAAGTACCTTATTTTAATTATTTTATTAAAACCACCCAACTGATTGATGCAACGCTGCTTAATACCATCACTAGTCAGAAGTTTGTGTCATAAGCACAGTAAAAGGTAACAATCAGGACCTAAAATGCAATAATAAAAAAAAAGTACCTTCACTCCTCATCCTGTTTTTATGCATTTGTTGTTTCGGCTCCTCTGTCAAATAAGACCCGTAACTGAGAAGGCAGCAGAGTGGTCAGCAAGCTGGAGAGCTTAAAACTGCTCAGCGCTAATGTGCAATTGTAAGTGCAGAACTGAGCTGGCCTACCAACAGGAAATGGCAATTGTTTTGTTCATAAAGTGCATTTTCTTGTCTAACTAGTCAACCTCAAGCAACAATAGTTCAAGTTTTGCTCAAAGACAAGACACACAAAATGAGAGAAAAGAAAAGAGGAAGGGGAAGGAAGGGTGAAGACAGGAAAGATGTGCTCCATACAACACTTAAGAGGACTGGTTTGGAGGATGAGTCAGAGAGGGTGAACAAAGGGCGAAGAAAGGACACAACAGTGAATTGTGTCTCTGTGTTTTGTATATGACGACAACAATGAAGCTCTTATTGATATCAGGAAATCCCGACTTTGTAGTGAGCTTGTGTGGACCAGAAATACTTTAGATTACAGTCTGTATGGAAGGGTGTTTGTATTTGTAGCAAGGCGAGACTAAAAATGCTTCATGCTTTTTTTACTTTATAAACAGCAGTTTAAGAACAATAATTTAAAAAAATGGCTTAAGATAGAAGATGCAACAGAAAAAAAACTACAAAATTAGTCATAAAATAACAGAACACAGAACAAAAAAAACTGTCTTAGCCATTAAAGATGATAAAAGGGAAAGATTGATGGATTTCCCTTTTCCTCTCAGCCCCGGGGGATCTGACATTTCCATCCAGACCGCTCATCACTGCCTCAGTTTTCCACACAACAAAGACCCTCAGTTTCATCTCCAGACATTCAGAGTCTCAGGGGGGACAGAAATATGCTTCCCTTAAGACTAAAGAGATCATTACCTGCACGCTACCCAAACCTCATTCAGGACCCCTGAGCCCCTTAAAGCAAGTTTTTCCAATTGTCTGAGTGAAGGGAAGTGGTGGTGAGGCTCATCCAGCTGATCGCTCAGACAGTTGGACCACACCGTTAGGGCTGAGGGTGTTTTACTAGAGAGGGGGAGTAGAGGGGAGTTTGTTTTATGTAGTGCTGCCTCGTTAGCTCCTCTGGGGCCCACTCAGGCTAACGGATCAAACAAAAGACGCATTTGTGTGTGTGTTTTAGAAATAAAGGTATAGATCTGAGAAGACATAAGAAAAAAAAAAATTTGTATACTCAAAGTTAGCAACAACAGAATTTATGGGAAAAAAACTATTCAACTGACTTAAAGGTTTTCCATTCTACTTATTAAAAATGATCAAGTTTTCTTACTCATCTATCATAAAATAGCAAAAGGTCACGCAAAGGAAGAAAAGAGTCTAATGAAAATTATACCCTAATTACCAAAACTGAACAAGGCTACAAAGGAAACATCAACCCCCCCCAAAAAAAAAAACAGATAACACTGCTCTAAGCAAGAAACTAAATGCTTTACAAAAAGTAGAGCTGAATCCAACACGAGTGAAACTGCTTAACAATAACTTCATTTATGATGACAGCACTGACAGGTGAACAATAGTTACCTGATACACTGGTACCACAACACAGCGTTCTGCCCTATTGCCAGCAGCAGTTCCTTCAGATAGTTTCATTAAGGAGTTCACAGTGACTAATTCTTAACCTATTACTGCTGCAGCTTAACATCATAACTTACAACAGTTGTTAAAAAAGCTAAAACTAAAATAGTTTTCATGATGGGCCTAAAAGTACTGGACTTTTGTTTTTGTTTCACGATAAATCTACTATGATCCATTTCTTTAGATATGTAAAAGTATTTTAAAAAAACTAAGCTGATACACACACATACACACACACACACACACACACACACAGCAATGTACATTTTTTTAAATAAAAAAAGTGTTACATTGGAGACTTAAAGGATTAAACAATCCTGGGATTTAACCTTAATTTTTCTGTAAAAAAAAAGCACCATCAAAGATACATAATACACCCATTGGTAGGAACAATGTAGGGAACAAAGGCTTTTCCATTTCTGTGTTACTTGGATGTGAAAGAGCATAGACAAGGTTTTCACAATGGGGTCGCCTGTGACATTGACCTTTGACCCTGTGACCTTGAAATCAATAGGCATCATCTTTGACCCATGAGGTGTCCAGTTGTGCAATTTGACATTTTTATGTTAAAGGGTTATCAAGCTCTGACAAGAAACTGCCCACAGACAGACAGCCAGAACCGTACCACAAAACGTCCCATCTTAGGACAGGAGTATAAAAACCCAAAATTCTTCTGTTAATTTTCTTCCCCAGTTTTCCAAGAATATACAATAAATTATGTGTACACCTAAATTATTTAACCTGAATCAATTATTAGTGATGGAAAATTGGAAGAATTTGAGTTTCCTTGGGTACCATGTGGCAAAATTCCTGCAGCACAACAGGTATGACCAGTTTTGACTTAGGAGATGCTTCATGTCACTGCGATAGGCTGAGAAACATATCTTGCTGGTAGTTGACAAGTTACTGTTATGGAAAACTACTGCCACAGCAACTGGTACAACATGGTAAAAGATGTTTTCTTGTTTTTACTAAGAGACTGCATGTGTGGATATTGTTCTAACCAGAGAAGTTTTGTTATGCTGACTATTAATGAGCATCTCAGAGCTTTTCTAAACAAACAAACAAAAACACATGCAGCTACAGAAATCAACTAATCAAACCACTATAATGCGAATAGCCATGACCAATTGGGCACATGCTCTCAGTTTCCTTTCACACACAGCTGAGTCAATATTCCAAAACTTTAAGTTTTTGCACGCAAACCATTAAACCCTTTCTGGACTGAACAATAACATTAAACACTCCAAACCAGAGGACTCACATTTGTGCTGGGAATGTTTTTATGATGAAAAAAAAAAATAAAATAAAGTGGGGTTATATTTATAATTTGACTCAATCTGAATCTTAAAAACCAGCAAAAACCACAGGGATTGGCACAGAGGACAAACTACAGCCAACAGCAGCAAAAGAAAAATGCCAGAGAGACCAAAATATATTCACAGAGGATTTGGTTTGTATCATAAAGGAATCTGAAATGTCAAACTTAAATGGAGCCTTAACTAACATACAGTCAGAGATCATAGTTGCATTTCTCCACACCCATATTTTGAATAAAGGCGCACACACACACACACACACACACACACTATCAGCTCAGTTTGTGTTCACCCAACTAGGCATTCACATGAATAAGTCTTCAGTCTCCAGCTGGGTCTAAAGAGATTAAACATTCTGTAGCCATAACAAAATAATATTCATCATAATTCCCATCACAGACTTCAAAATTCCAGTTTCGCTATATGGCATGAGCAGGTCTTTGTCCAAAAAAAAAAAAACAAAAAAAAAAAAAAAAAAACCACAACACACACAAATAGTTTTTCAAGAAACACTCCAGTATGTACAGTGAGGATCCCTCTTTTGATTTTGTAGGTTTGCCCACTTACAAAGAAAGGAACAATCTCAATTTTTAATGGTAGTTTCATTTTAACAAAGAGAGACAATGTATATACCAAAAAAGATAATAAAAAGTTAAAAACTGATTTTGATGTCATTGAGGGATGAGGGGTTCCAGTAGTACTTCACTGCATTGAGGGGCCAACGGACAAGACCATGCACCATAAACTCTTGACAAGAACCTTCTTCCCTAAGACAGAACACTGAAGATGGGCCATGGATGGGTCTTCCAGCATCACAATGACCCAAAACATACTGCTTAGGGATCAGGAGCAGCTAAGGAAGAAACACATTAAAGTCATGGAGTGGTCTAGCCAATTTCCAGACCTCAATCTTCTCCATGCATGAACATACAAACAAAAACACACACAATGAGGACTCTGTAGATAAGGCAGGCAGCTAAATCTGCTACAGGGGAAAATTCAGTAGTCAATAGGGATTCCAGCTGGCAGTACGTCATAATTCATGGAGCAAGAAGCAAACATCCACATGCCTTGCAGTGTTCAGGGAACAAAGTGGGACTGAGAAATGAGCCACGGATCCACAGGATCAAATTACAGCCTTACTGATGTAAGTCACTGACAAACAAATTAGCAAAGAAAATAAAACTCAATCCGAATGGACGTACGAGTCTCTTCTGCACTTGAAGGCACACAAGTCTTAACTGCAAACTGAAATATCTAAATCAGCAAGTTGACGAGCCTTTTTTAATCACAAATTTTACAACTCCGCAGCAAGCACAAAGTTAAGTACATCAAATTAACTTATGAGTTGTTGAAATTGAGACAAAAAATGTGTTTAGGTGAATGTTGACTGAAGGTTTGATTCTTTGAAAACCAGTAAAAACTCAAATCTTACTAGAGCTACCCCTAACCCTTTCCATACCCCTAGGGAACTTTCTCATTGGTCCATTAACAAGTTTTAATTTCTTCTTTAATTCAAATTTTTCCAGAAAGTGTACTTTCTTGGTACAGGAGCAACCTTGAGAAAGCCCAGTGTGTGTGAGTGACTCAAACAGAGCTTGAAGAATTCATTATTTACTCCATTATGTTCAATTACTAATAAAGGTTTCACAGAAACCATTGAAACTCCTAACATAGCATGCAATTCAGATATTTTATATCAGATATCAGATAATTACTAACATTTTTTAGTGGCAGACCCAGTGATACAAAAGTCAGACAAAGAAAAAAATCACAATCACTGATAGAAGTTGTACAATACAAGGTGTTGTATTTATTAAATCCGATTATTATGACAAAAACCGATGACCCTTAGCAGAAACTGAGGACAGCATACTTTCTGACAGAACAGTCAGCAGGGTGGTGGCAAAAGAACAATTTTAATAGCCCAGATTTTTAAAACTGTTAAAATGTACAAAAACTAATTATTTTAAACTAAGGAGAGGGTCCAAAAAAGGTTCAAAACAAAAACAACTGGACTTCAATTTCGTAGTTGAACACATTTCACTTCTCATCCGAGGAGCTTTCTCAATTCAAAAACAGAGAGTGTGGAGTTTGAGCTTTTAAAGCTGAGAT
>JAOXNZ010000085.1:10891489-10903547 GCA_028566095.1 Kryptolebias brasiliensis
AAAAAAAAAAAAAAAAAAAAAAAAAAAAAAGGCAAACACAACCGTTTAGAGGAAGATAACTTTAATCAAGATTAAATATATGCCCAAAAAGATTTTGCAACTCCTAGGAGTTCTGAAAGAGTCAAACAATAAGAAAAAGATGAGTTTTTTTTCTGTCATACCAATAGAGTCTTACAGTTTCAACAAGATATGGGTAAAACAGAAATCTTTCACCTTAATATACAGTGCAAATTAATTTGCAAAACCATAGACTTCTTCCATATCTGAAACCCACACAAACTCATTTATAGAATATTTACACACAAGGCTTTAAGAACTCAAACCGGCTTGTGACCAATAAGAAAACACGTCTGTGGGTGAGAATGCCATTGAACTTTATGACTAGATCGAGCCATAGTGAAAGTTTTATACACAAAAATCACTGAATGGATAAGAAACGGGTGAACTGAAATTATCAAACTGTTTGCCTGTATGCACATGAAGAATGCACAGTGATAAAAGGGGGGGGGGAATCTTCCATTCTAATAAAACCTTCATACAGAAAAACAAACAAATGAAAAGAGTTTGACGAGACTTCAAAACCTGAAGACCCATCTGAATTAGCAGGAAAAATATGCCAGTTTTTTCGCGATGCTTAGATGACAGCACGAAGCGATTCGCGTCGGAAAAAGGACAACGGAACGCAGCGCTTGGCTTTAGAGACGTAACAGGGTGTTGTGACCTGCAAAATGTGGATCATCAGTCGTCAAATGTCACCACGAGCATCCCAGAACTCTAAAACAGATATTCTGAGTTACACTAAACAGAAACTTTTGGTGATTCTTTAAGAATTGATGTTTAATAAAATGTGAACAGCTGACAGGTTAAAGTAAACTTCAGTGGCAAAACCATAAAAAACTGAAGAATCTTAACATTTAAAAACTTCTTCCTACAAGGCATAGTGATTCTTTTTATTATATTTTATGACCTGCATGCTAGTTAATCCTCCCTCCCTCAACTCTCAAGTAACTGAATGACTTCTTGACCAGCCTTCATTCATTTTGGCAGTAGTCTAATCCTTTGACAGAGTGCAGCAATCTTTTAAATTCATAAAGCTGAGAAGAGCATGAATTTATGTGCAGGAAAACGCAAAAAGACCACCGCTTCTGCTAAACACTCCTCTCGTAACTTCATGTATTATGGTGAATACAGAATAGAGCGACATGCTAATGCTTTACAACAAAAACAAGGATTAGGTTTGTGTACTGATGTTTTTAATGTATAATTAAGCAAAAACCAGATGATCTCTGTGTAAAAGGCATAGTGTTATGAAGCACATTTGCAATATCACTGGATTTTCCCCACATTGTCTGTGTTCTCACAGGATAAACAATCAGTATTTCCACCAAACAGGAAGCGTTGGTTCACAGTGTTGGACGTACCAAGTTCCCAGTTCTGGTTGTGAGAGTCCGTCGGGGCACGGGCAGCCGCGAGGCCAAGCTGGGCTGGGCTGGCGTGGTCAGGAGGAGGAGGAGGAGGAGCCCGGGTGGAAACAAAAAGTGGTCAAATACAAGTTAGGAGGACAGTCCTACAGCTTGGTGTATATGGTGCAGCAAGGACAGGTAGTGAATTTACAACAAAACACTCTTCTCCCAAAGGGCTCAATCACTGTATGTAGCATGGATGGAACTTGGGTCACGCACATGTGCGTACCCCCCCCCCCCCAATTCCAATCTCCAAATAGGGGTTCCAGATGCGTCTCTTTGTCTCCCTCTGGTGGATTTTGTCCATAATAGATCAACTCTCCCTTCACACACACACACACACACACACACACACACACACACACACACACACACACACACACACACACACACACACACACACAGAGATACAGGTTGCCTTCACGCACAAATATGAACAAACACTCTCCTCGGCTCTCCCCGTATCTTTATTCAGGCTTATCTGGTGTAGTAGACTCTGTAGTAAACACTCTTGGAGCGCCAGAGTGAATACGAGTTGTCGAACTTGAGGAGGTAGACTCCTCGCCCGGGGTACTGGTGGCTGCCGGCGTACACCTCCTCATGACAGTCCCGCCGGTAAACCGGCACAATCTCATCCACGTGGGGCTTCCCCGCCTCCTTCTTCGCCTTCTCCTCTTCGGTGGGAGGATCACCTGAGGGCAGAAGATCAAGATATAACCAGTTGGGCAAAAAGAACGAGACAGAATAACCAGCAGGTTTTAGTTACAAGTGCTATGGGTGCCAATGGGTACTTAATTATGAAGTTTCAACCACATGAAGAGCTACAAAAATGCAAACCAGTCTCAACAATTTAATAAACTGATAAAATCTTTCAAATGATGACTGATTCCAGTGAGTATGCGGCTTTAAAGCCAAACCCCAAAGCAGAGATGTGGCGTGTAGTGCAAGTTTCAATCCAACAACTCAAGAAACAGAAAATGCTATCAAACTTTACACTGTTGTACAGATAATGACATGAACACTAAATGAAATCTGTCACCCACAATGACTTGAAATTCATTTTACAGCACAGCTGATCTTTTCTAGTAAATCTTTACCTTCTTCTTCGTCATCTTCATCGCTGGACTCCGACACGTGCACGCTGACCGAGGCAGAGGCAGCGTCCGTCCACTCGAAGAACACTCCAAAGCCGATGTCATAATAGTCTGTAGCAAACTCCCAGAACAGGTAGGATCCCTCCTCGTGGGTGGGCACGCGAACTGTGACCACCTCGCCGCGCCCCACCGTGATCACGCTGTCCGGATCCTGGCGGATCTTCTCCTTGAAGTCCTTGATCTGCGGCCGGGTCCACATCGAAGGAGCAGCTATGACTGGTGGGGAGTCTGCGATGATAGAAAAAGATGGAGACATTCTGTTGAAGCAGTTTGCTAAAGCAAGATTCCCCATGACTTTTTCTTTGTGATTTTCATTCGGTAATAAAAGACTTCATTTTGTTTCAGAGCTAAATAAAAGCCTTCCATTTTTTATGAATGACTGTAGACTTATTATTATCCTATAACCATTATCCTGTTGTGAGCCCTACAGATCACAGTAACAATCAGAGTGAGGTCACACTAAAAGAAAGCACAAGATTGCCTCCACCCATTTCTTTTTCCCCACCACTCAATTAGACAGAAAGCTACAGCGCACTGACCTAATAAAGGCCCATTTTCTGAGACCTCCTCTGCCGGCTCAGGTTCTGGCTCCCGGTCCATGCTCTCTGAGTAAGAGTCTGACTGGCCTCCATTGACTGTGGGAGCTTCGTCGCTTGCGAGCGGTGAAGCAGCGCTCAGTGAACCGGCTGCTGAGGCAGAGATGGGTTCCCCGCTGTTAAAGCTGCTGGAATCCAAGGCGCCCTGCGCCGCGGCATCAGCCTGCTGTTGCTGCTTCTGTAAGGCCGCCTAGGACGAGAGGAAAACGGGACAAGATTGACATCATGATTAGTGACAAAATAAACAGAGCAGGAACTGCTGCAGACTAAAACCAAATGTATGATCTACTGTTCATGTAAATACAAGAAGATAAAAGTTTAGATTTTTATTACATTTTGAATATTCCGTTAAAATGTTTTTGGCACAAGCCTTTGCTTTGCACACTGCATGCATTATTGTCTACTCCAACATGAAGTGTGTGGGAACATTTACAGCAGAAATTCTTGGTTATGTAATGGGCATTTTTGTCTTATTTTCTATTAGTTTGTCATTTTGGTCTCAAATCACTGCAGCAACTCCACACGTAGAGGTTTCTGAATGACCTATACTGACATCTTTTATTAGTTTTTCATGTTAAAGAATTATCAGAATACATCTTCAGGTATTATCTCACTGGGCTGTAACTGTTGCAGACTGGTTTGCGACTCATTTGAACAAAAAAACAGGGAGAAAATAGCAGAAAATCCAGTCGCAGTGTTACCTAATTTTGAATGTTTGCGACCAAGTGACCAGTGAGTTGTGCGGACATGTTTTGCACAACCAGTTTTTTAAAAAAAAAAGTTTTTTTTGTGTTCATGGCTTGCAAAACTGTACTTTTTTAATATTAGATTTAAAAAGAGCCAGTAGTTGGTTCTACAGTCTGGGTGTGGCGACCTGAAAAGACCCGGTCACCCCAAAGTTTGTATTGAGACTTAGGGACAAACAGTAAAGATGTATTAGTTGATCTTAAGGTTCTCTCATACTCATTAAAAGCTACAAGATCAGCTAAATAAGGTGAAGCAAGAGCTTTAAAAGTGAACAATAAAAGTTTAAAATCAATTCTAAAAATTGACTGGAAGCCAACGGAGAGAAAATAAAATAGGGGCGATGTGCTCACATCTGGGAGTGTTAAGAGTCGGGCCGCAGCATTTTGTACAAGCTGAAGGCTTCTGATGGAGGATTGAGAAATTCCAACATAGGTTCACCTACGGAAACCTTGTTACGACTTTTACTTCCTCTAGATAGTCAAGTTTATATGTTGGTATAGTTCTAAGAGCTCCTGAGCAGGGGTCAAACGTTTTGATTATGTTCTAAATTCAAGCAACGAGGTTGCCTCTGCAACTGTAACTGAGCACCCCTGTGAACATTTCATAACATTTTGAAGACTGAGATACTGTCTTTTCCAATACTTCTTAAATATTCCCAAATTTAGTACAATAGAAGTTAAGTTTACATCCATGTGTAACATCCTACCTGCTGCTGGGCCAGCTGGACCTGGTAGAGCTGCTGCATGTACTGCTGGTAGTGCTGCTCCTGAAGCTGGCGGATGAGGCTCAGCTGTTGCTCTGGGCTGTTGGGGTACTGCTGCGCGGCATACTGTTGGAACTGCACCGCCGTCTGAGCGTTCAAGGCCGCCATTATCTGCTGCCTAGTTAAAAGCAACCAAAAAAAATAAACAGGGTAAGCTCGGACACGAAAGAAATAGGAAGACAACAAAAGAAATGCACCAATATAGACACAACTCTGAAAATTTAGAGTTCATTTTGCAGAAATACTTTAAAGGATAAACACACTTCTGTTGCTCGATCCGTAGCCTCTCCTCCTCTGCCTGTCTCCTCTCCTCTTCCTCTCTTCTCAGCCTCTCCTCCTCCTCAAGCCTCCGCCTCTCCTCCTCCTGTCTTTGTTGCTCCCTCTCCTCCTCCTCTCGTCTCAGTCGCTCCTCCTCCTCTTTCCTGAGGACAAAATATAAAAATGCACACAAACACATTAGTTAAAAGTCAGTATTTATAAATACTCAGCAATGAAAAATATTTCAACCCAGACCAAATGCTCCTTCACAACAGTATCAGGCTAGATTTAAACTAACCCGCTCAGGCTGAGTGGACATTTAGACATTTTAAGCAAAGGGGGAACAGCAGCCGAACACCTCACCTTTTCCTCTCCTGCTCCTCCCTTTCGATCTTGTGTGATATGACGTAAGGAGCAAAAAGGTTACAGCACTTGTTGAGCAGCTTGACAAACTCCACCATGGCCTCCTCCTTCTCCATGTTCCCTAGGGAGGCCCACTCTTTCCTGCAGCCAGAATAACACATACATGAACTTGACCAATAAAATTAAAATATTATGAATTAATAATTGTTTTCCTTTTTATTAAGGTGGAGTAAAAAAAGGCTTGTATCCATCAGATGTTTTGATTGTTTATCCAAAGCAACTATTAGGGGTTAAATGGACTGTATTTATATATTGTCTTATATATTGCCTTTTCTAGCCAGCCAGGCCACTAAAAGTGCTTCACAACACAATCTGTGTCCTCATTTACCCATCCACACACCACTCTACTACATCTCTACAAAGCTACTCTGAATAAATCATCTATAGAGACTAATCAGGGCTTTAGATCACATTCATACACCGATGGGGCACATCAGAGGCAGTGAGTGGTTCAGTGTCTTGCTCAGGGACATGAGCACACTGGTAGAATCGAACCTCCGGGACAACTGCTCTAACCACTGATCCACAGCCGCCTCCCAACGTGTCTTATAGCAGGGGTGTCCAGTCCTGGTCCTGGAGGACAACTATCCTGCATGTTTTTGTTGTTTTTCTGCTTCAACACACCTGATTCAATAATTGACTTAACCCGTCTGCGTTTCAAGTTCTGCAGAAGCCTTTAATCACTCATTCATTCAAATCAGGTGTGTTGAAGCAGGGAAACAACAGAAACATGCAGGATAGTGGCCCTCCAGGACCAGGATTGGACACCACTGGCTTATATGATCCATTTACTGTAAAAAATACTGCCTGAGTGTTTACTTTGAAACACAGAATAAAGGGAAAGCCCTATTGTTTCTGCAATGATGAAAACATGAACAGAATCACAGATATAAACATTTCAAATTGAACTTACTGTAAAAATAAAACAAATGTCACAGAATTTTTTTATGGGATTTTTTTTAGGGCCTTTTTCCCCCCATCTGAAATTCACAATAAATGAAATAATTTTGGCCGGCGCAGCCTGTAGCTACTTGCAACGAGTGGAGGGGGGTTACAGAGAGCTGAGGCAAAAAAAAGAAATAAAACAATCTGCCGCAGGCATACAGAGGTAAGGACATTTAACACAAAGCAAAATGTTTGTAGCAAAACTATACCCAAACAAATTTTTAGGAAGTTTTGTCAGCACATAACTGACTGCAACAGCAAAAAATAAGTGGCAAATAAGATATTAAAAGAAATAATATTTATAAAATTCTGCCTTGTTTAGGCCCAGCTTTGTCTCAGTTAAGCTGAAAGCAGTCCTGCAAAACTTCAGGTGACAAAACAAAAGTCATTGTCAACAAAACAACGCAACATCCTCCTCCTCCTCATCAGTGAATCAGATATCACCTTTATAATACAACAGTTTCATACTATATTTTCTGGACTAACAGTGAAATATAGTGCTATTTGTTGAAGTTTACATGTCAAGCACGTTTTGATTTAAATTTTTTGTTTATGTGCAGCTGCTATAATAAAAAAATACCCACTAAATACACATCAGTCACTACCAAAAGTGTACCCCATAGATTGTAATAGATGAGCAAAATCAGCAGAATCAAATTTTGTTGCCAACATTTATGAGTCGTTTGTTTACATTGAAACATTGACGAGTTCACTTCGGACATGTGACCAATGTCGAGTCAGTAAAATAATCCCAGATGGATCAGATGGAAATGAGCTGTGATAAGATATTGTTAGAGTTTGAGTTACATTAAGCCCAAAACAATCAATTAATGATGTAGAAATTGTGTTAGAAGAGTAAAGATTGAAATCCAAACCACTGAAAAATCTCGTAATTTGACAGCTTATGACTTTAAGCACCTGAACAAGCTCTGGATGTTCAGTTGAACTGAAACTATTTGTGCTTCATATTTGTTAAAAATTGTTAGCATTCATAATAGGAGGATATTTTACTATTTAATAATTGAAATTGTATTAATCCACCATATATTAAAGGCACAACTTAGGTGAAAAAAATGTGGCTGAATGATCATAAAACACAAAATTCCAAGACGAATGAGATGGAATTCGGGTTACCTGCGGTCGTTGCCCAGGACATCAAAGAAGCCGACCTCCGGCGAAGCGTCAGGATTGTAGGGGCCCAGCAACACCTGCTTGTGAAGGGCCACCAGCCGGAGCTTCTCCTCATAGGTCGGGTGGAAGGCCTTGCCATCTTTATCTGAAAGCGCGGGGCAGCAACGTGGGAGAAATTAGTTTGCATTCGTTTGTTGTTACGGCCCACCCACACTCCAAACTCCAAAATCCTGTTGCATTTTGCAAGCAAAAATGTGTGGCTTGTACAGCAAAACACTTGCAGAGAAAGCAGCATATGCTCTTGCAAAAAAAAAAAAAAAAACATTTGCAAAGAAGGAAACGTGTGCTTTTAGCCCTATTTAAGGCCAGCATTTATACAAAAAAAATAAACAAATCAAGAACAGTTTGAACTCTGATCAGGATGTCACCCCATCAGTTTAGATAAGCTAACCAGGAGGCAGATTTCTGTCCATGATTGTAAGTAAATAGTTACAACAAACCTAACCTTAACTGACACACTGATACAAAACACAGAGCAGAGATTTCTATTACATTGTGGCAAACGGCCCCAAACCTGTTTGTACAGTCACCACAGGTGTAAAAAAAACCAAAAAAAACTCTTATAGCCAGTATAGGGAAATTGCTTCCACTTTTAAAAAACTATGCAAAGCATGACATATTATATAAAATGGGTGTAGTAAAAATAGTGACATATTCAAGATCATGCCTGTATATTGGCAGAAAGTTCAAATGGGAGTGGTGTTAAGATTTATTAAGGCTGTAAGTCGTGGTCACCCTGACTGCAACTTCTTGTGCTTTGAAGCAGTTTTTAAACCATTACAGACGATTTTTTCCCCCTCAAAATAAGTGTCTTTCAAGGAAGCAGAGGCATATTTTTTTCTCCCAACTTTATCGTGGATAAATACTGCAGCTGTAAAAGCTCCCTGTTTGCAGGCCGTGTTAAATTACAGCTCTCAAACAAATCACATTAAAATATATCTGCTTTAGTGGAGCAGTCCGGTCCCACGGTGACCTGAGCTGCTGTTTAAATCCACAAATGCGAGAAAACAGCAGCTAGCACAGCGGGAGGAAACGTATTTCGGCCACATATAAAAAACAAAGGGACTACTCAAGAGGTTTTGAGTGTGTTTTACCATTTATCGGTCGGCTAACAGGTTCGGAAGCTAACATAATGCTGCGGGTGACAGTTAGCGGCTAATGTTAGCATCCTGCTAACCTCATTCAGCGCGTGACAACAACATCACAACAGCTCCGAGATAACTCGCCGTTCACCCGCGTCAAACCCGTAAGGTTTGTTCGGAACCGTAAAACCAAAATACCTTTGAAAAATTTCAGGGCCATCCCGTACAGCTCCTGCAGAGGAAAGCCCCATTTCCCCTCTATCGCCGATTTCTCGCCATCTTCGCCCCCAGCGTCACCCGGCGTTTCGGTCCCCGGTTCGGACGGGACGGGGTTCGGCTCCTCGCCCTCCGGGTCTGGACTGAGGGTGAGGCCATCGATGGAAACCTCGAGCCGGCTGGATGTAGCGCTGTTGAGGTCGCCGCTCTGAACCTCCGTCGCCATCATTGTAGACTGTCAGCTGAAGCGGCCACGTACCTACTTCCGGTTAATCCTGGCGGAAGTTCCGGTTTTGTTTCGCCACTTAAATAGTGACGAAGCCTTAAACCGTGCGGACGAACATCGGATCTGAAAATATTGGCACTTTTTCTTTTTATAACACCACTTTTACATTTTGTAAATAACATGAAGTATATTTTAAATGAACAGTACAAAAGAGTAAAACAATAAGAGAAAAGGTTCAATTAAATCAATATTTTGCTGTTTTCAAAACTTTCCTACTAGAAGTGTCCCATGAGTCAAGGGTCTTATCTCATTAAAGTTTCTTAGAAATTAGTTTCCGATTATCTAGACAAAAAACAGACAAGTCCAAATTAAAATTCAATAACATGCGATACAATTTAATCCATTTAGTGTATTCGAGTTAAAATTCAATCCAACAGTCGATTCCAATCCATTTACAATTCATTTTAAAATAATTATTTTCAGTACATTATGAAATGCCAATAAGTACAAAGCTGTCTACAAGAAATAAACTAATACATACACGTTTACCTTTTGTGTCTTAGCTGATAAAAGTACACTCTTTATCACAAAAATTAGACACTATCTTTAGTGAACTAAAAATAATAACTTGAATACAAAATGACAACCAAAGTGAACCCTAATTTTTGACACAAAAAAGTAGATGCGAAACAAAACAAAAAGATTCAAGTTGATCAAAATAAAACATTTAAAATCATGTAAACCATCTACAAGTTACATAATTAAAGATCTAAGCAACAAAAAAATCTGCGTGCATGTTTTTATTTTTTGTTTTGTGTCACTTTCAGTCTAAAAATATGATTAAATGGTCAAATAATTACCTCCTTTTGTCCTTTATTTAACACTTTTCCTGGACCGCTGTTTGAAAATGTCATGAGGCTTAAGAGAGATGTAGGAGAAATTTGGAGGAATTTAGAAAAAGACGGCGACAAAGCCTCAAGAATCCAACCACACTAACTTTAAATATCTCTTAAATACACAAAAACTACCCTGAAAAAAAAAAAAGGCAGTTGACATTTTAACATAGCTCTGAAAACTTTTGAGGATAAGTCTGAATGAGAAATAAACAAATAAGTTAGGTTAAATAGTTAACTTATTAGTCTTTAAAGGTGGTAAAATGCCTTTGTTTCTGGATTTAAAGGCAGCTACCTAAAGTGGAAATGGTTAACGGGGGAATCTTTTTAAATTTCTGAGCTAAAAATGCATAACTGAACCAGAAAGCCTACTGTAAAACTGCTGACCTTGTGTTTTTCACTGACCCTGACCTGTTGCTACAGATCAATATATACGGAGTGTATCGTTTGTTTGATAATCCACAGCCATCAGCAGATTTCTCACTGACGGTCACACAGGAGCAGGAACTATAACACCTTGATTTTAGCATAGCAATATAGCCAATACCCAATTAGGGCCTTCAGACAGAGCAACCCGTGGAACTGTGAATGTCCCGACCAACATGCATATCCTACCTGCAAAGCTGCAGGTGATAAAGCACCTTTGTTGATGTGAAATGACACACGGGCTTTAAGATGAGTTCAAAACCAAGTTCACTGTCACAGAAAGGTTATTGGAACCATATGCTGCAACAAACTGCTGCACACGAGTTAAAAGTTGATTAGATGCAAGCCTACCCCACAGCAACTTAACCAGCAAGAGCTGAATCATATAAATCTCACGAATGTGAATGTCTCAAAGAGTCTGGATAACATTTAGAGCAGTGGTTTCCAAAGTTAAAGCCGGGACCCCATGTGGGCCATGCAACACCAACTGGGGAGTCACACTTACATTTAAGAATGGTTGTTTAAGGCATATTTTCCACTATGTTTGGTACAAGGAGTAAAAAGAGCAGTCATAAATGAATAAAAACATTAATGTGGATGCTAAGACTGTTTGTGCTGTCATTATGTGCTGGTTTAATAGCCATTTTTGTACATTTAAACCAGCAATAGATGGGATCACAACCTTCATCACTATCATTTTGTGGGTCAGAAGCTTGAAAAGTTTGGGAAGCACAAATTTAGAGTTTGACTTCATATTGTAGAGATAAAAAAACAACCCGCACCCAGAGAAGCTTCATATAAAGCATTAAACATTATGTGTTGCATTCTGTGTCAAAAACTGAAACATCTGAAACTGAAATCAAATGTTCTGGTAAAAAACTTCATTCTTGTTCAAACAAAAGTTAACAGTCTAACCTCTTGCCCACGACATCTTAATTGAAGATGGCCCGTTCAATTATTGGTTCCCACTCTATAGTACTTTTGAACTGATTGTGTATTGAGATTGTTGCCTCTGAATGGTGACAGGAAGCATAACTTTCCCTCAAACTGAAGAGCTTCCTTTGAAGGACTTTTTTGTTCCTCAAACACAAGTTGAAGTTCTTTATTGACAGTTCATGTTTGTTTTAAATATTATATATATAATGAAAATACCTATAAAGCAGTATATGCAAAATATATGCTGTATTTCAACATTTATGCCAAAAAGTGGTTATTTAGGTGGCACACTGTAGGGTGATATAACAGCTGTACTGCACATTAAAGGATCCTTTTAAATAATATGAAGTGTTAAATAGCTGCAGAAAATAAGCATTTGCTTCCTGCTACGCCTTTTTGAACAGGAAAAGATGAACACTTCTGTTTTTGTCATTTTGAGTTGCAATTTATTGGGTTTGACACACATAATAAATATGACAATATGATGTCTTCCTTATAATTTATTTCTGTTTTTTTCTTATTAATATATTTTTTTACTATATGTTCAAAAAAATTTTCATTTCATGTTCGATAGATAGGAACTTTTAGCCAACTAGCCACCTCTTCACCACACAGCTGAGTGTTTCAGCCAAAATATAAAGTACCTCAAAACAGCACTAAATTACAAAACTCAAACAGAGTGTTTAGTAGTGGATTTATTTACTGAACTTAAATTCTTGATGCTAACGCCAGATGTTAT
>JAOXNZ010000085.1:10920204-10934713 GCA_028566095.1 Kryptolebias brasiliensis
GCTAAAATAACACAAAGTATTTGGAATAAGTTTGCAAAAAAACATACGAAAAATAAAAAACAGGAAACCAGTAGTCAGCAATCCCACAACAAAAAAAAAAAAACTTAAGAACTCCGAAGGAGTGGATGTAAAAGAAGGTCTCACCTCAAACTCCACCATGGCCTTCTTCATGCTCTCTACATCAAAGATCATCTTGATCAGCCCCTGAACCGGTTTGAGCAGCTTGGACTTGGTGCCAGCGCTGGCTGTCAGCTGCTTCACTGCCTCCTCATCCTGGACAGAAGGAATCACAAAGTCTTTGTCTCAAAACATCTTGTAGTGTTTCTGAGTTCTGTCAGCCGGTGTGTGTACCTGCCCATAGTCGATCTCCAGCGGGTAGAACTTATTAGGATATTTGGTGAAGTTGGAGGAGCCCCAGTCGTTTCCCGTTTTTTCCTTGTAAACACAGAGGAAATTATCCAGCGCAGAGTTTTTGTCGTGGAATTTGTCCAACTTGTTGCCTCCGATGGTGGTACCCACTCTGCCCCATGACCTGAACACCCAGTACCTACAGGAGAACAGCAGGTGGAAGACAAGTTCATGGATACGGACGACATTTCAGGCTGTGAGGTTAAAAACTGCCCGAAAACAAAGTGAGATTACCGTTTATGTACATCATCCTCCAGTAGCTGCAGTTTATAGTATGAGTTTGTCCCTCTGATGATGTCCACCAGACCCAGAGTGGCACTGTACATCTTCCCGCTCTGCTCCAGGACGTGGGCGCTGTTCTCCAGACCTGCGCAAGTTAAAAGCATCCATCGAAATCAGAGGGAAAAAACAAAGGAGACACAACACTTTCAGAGCAGAGAGTTCATGACTACCTGAGTCTGGGTCCACAGCAGCTCCACCTTTCACCGTCAGCTTCATCTTCTTGGATTTGCTCCCACCTGGAACGGTTTAGATTCAATGTCCGACCTACCTATCTGATGTAACGTAGCACTTAAATATCCAGCTAATAACCACAGCAGCGAGCACCCTTTACCTTCCTCCTCCTTGACCTTCCCTGAGCTCTTGGTAGCCGGTGCTCCAGACTTGGAGCTCGCAGATGGAGCCTGAGCTTCAACTTTGACCTCTGCGCCCCACGGGGAGATGGCGTGCAGCGAGACCAGCTCCTGGAGAGCTTTGCCCGATGACTGGATGTCTGCGAGGAAATCCTCAGAAACCACACGCACGCCGGCGACCTTTATTTCCTCCATCTTCTTACTCATCTTCTCCACCTCCTCTGGAAACAAAACGTGGTAAAAAAAATCCCAAATATCACACTGGAAACATCACGATAAGCTTCACCAACAAGCCGAAGTCTAAATAAAACTCACTCCTGGTGCTGAGACAGAGAGAGGCCTTCGTGGCGTTGCCTGTCATCTTCCCCCCCAGCTCCTCGACGGCAGTCTTCAGGTCGTCCTTGTTCTTCGACAGCTTACCAACAGCAAGCAGTTTCATACCAGTGAGAGGTTTGTCTGAAGGACAAATAAATACACACATTTTTCAGCCACAGCAGCACTGTGAAGAAGGCTTTCACCACTCGGCGTTCACAATCCGAACGACAACGAAGCATTTATTTAAACACTCAAATAAATAGAGGAGTAAAACGAATCACCACCTCAACACTGCGAGAACAAGGACACAAAACAGAGCGATAACATCTGTTTTCAGGTTCCTCTGACCTGAAGGTGCTGCTTCCATCACCCTCTCCGTCGGTCCAGAGGACGCGCTCGCCAGGGGTTCGGCTTTGACTGCCGTCGTGGTTTGGGGGACAGCCTCTCTGGCGTAAACCCTGTCCTGTCGCTTGAACTTAAATTTCTTCAGAAAAGGGACTTCGTGGAACTCCTGAAATGACACCCAATCAGATTTCAGTGGAAAAAAACAAATATCATAATAAAAACCCTCTGTCTGCTCAGAAGTTGCTGACTAGATGATGCTGACTTTGATAAGAGCTGTAAATCAAGAACAGGACTGAACTGTTTCCACATCAAAAACACCTTTTCTGCTCCGTTTAGGAGAGAACAGAGTAATCCGGTAACTGTCCCTCAGCAGCGACGCATGTTTACAAGATTAGAGATACTGAATAAAATCTATAGTATTTCTACAAGATCACAAAAATAGAAAATGTTCAAAACAAGATTGTATACAAATAAAAATTAGATGTGAAATCTCACAGGTTTAATGGTTTTATCACAACTGAATTGAAAAAAAACAAACAAAACCCACTAATCCCTACATTTTAATTGTTCACACACCACTATAAAGCTGCAAACTTGTGAAACCGTGTTTTTCCTAGTTTTGAAATGCAGGAAACAGATTAATAATTAATGAGACATATGACAGATAAGCAAACTTGCTGTAAAGTTATACGAGAATGTTTGTGAAACGAGGCGACCCACCTTAGGTGTGACCCAGTCTTTTCGTAGTGGTGTTTTGGTTTTAAACACACACTTTGTCCAGGCTGAAATGTCCCCTTTGCAGTAATAGGCGTCTCCTTTAAAGACCAGCTGACCCCCGCATTCCTTACAGGACTCAGCTGCACCGAAGGCCATGCCGTCGGCCAGGCTGTCGATCACCTGCAAATAAATATAAATGATAAAAAATAAATATTCACAATAAACTTAGCGGGCAGCAAATCCTTCCAGGTGACAAATTATATAATAACTGTCATTCACTTTAATGAAAACAACATTACGGTACTTTAATACATATGTAGCATCTGTAGTTTTAAACAAAGATCTGTGTTCAGAGTATGTGTTTTAGATGACTCTCAGCTACTCCAACATAAAATTTTAGCTTAGTATCCGGAAAACTGACGAAACTGTAGCCATTATTGTGTTTTCCAAAGGTGAGTGGCTGTGGCGGCCATCTTCGAATCAGACTGGCTCCAAACTATAATCAGTTGTAGATGCACATCCAGTCATTCTTTCCTGAAAGTTGCATTGAATCCTGTCCAGTGGTTCATACGATATTTTGCTAACAGACAAAACAGAATTAACTCAAACAGTAAATGGCAAAGTTTTAGGAAAAGATGTTGCACAATATGTAGCACGTGGAGTACGTGAAATGAATGACTCTCAGCTACTAACACAACAAATCTTATCCCAATAAGTTGAAAACTGACTAAGTTATAACCATTTTTCTGTTTTCTAAGGTCACTTAGCTGTGATGGCCGTTTTGAATTAGGGTGACTCCAAAAGTAAATCAGTTGTAGAGGAACACCAAATGATTACCTTCTGGAAATTTCATTAAAATCCATCTTCTAGATATCTCATTAATCATGAGATATTTTGCTAACAGAAAAACAGAGTTGACTCTAATACCTAATGGCAAAGTTTTAAAAACAGACATTTAGAGCTTGGAGTATAAGTTTGAGAACACTCTCAGCTACTACCACACCAAATTTTATCCCAATAAGTGTAAAACGGACTAAGTTTTAGCAATTTTTTGTGTTTTCTAGGGTCGCTTAGTGGTAGCGGCCATCTTGAATGGGGGTGACTCTAAAAGCTAATCGGCTGTAGCTTCACATCCAATGATTACTTTTTGAGAGTTTCAATAAAACCCATCCAATGGGTTAATTGGATATTTTGCTAACACAAAAATCAAATGAACACAGGCAAAACGATTCTTGCCTATTCACCTTCGGGCGATAAAAAGAGTCGCCACGACGGTAATCAGCATTTTTCACAAGAAAAGAGTCTGGGTTCAGAGCCACACAGTCCTGGTGGAGGTTTTCTTACATTGGACTCTCCAGAGGGAACTTCCTGTCCGTTCGCAATCAGCAGCTCCTTCATGTCGTTGACTGAACAATGTTTCTTCAACTTGTCTTTGATTCCCCAAACCAGCTGGCTTTGATTCTGCAGGTGAACGCCGTCAACATAAACAGATCAACACAGTAAGATCACGGAAACAAACAAAACACTAAAAGTTACGACCCCGATTCAGAGAAAGTTGGGACGTTGTGTAAAACGTAAATAAAAACCAGAAAGCAATAATTTGCAAATCTCATAAACTTTTTTTTTTTTTTAATTTACAATAAAACAGCAAATATATAAAATGTTTAAACTAAGAAAGTGTACCTTTTTAGTAAGTATATATAGCAGGAACACAATCTCAAAAAGGTTGGGACAACTGAAGGCTGTAAAGGAAACAGCTGGAGGAGCATTTCCCAGCTTATTGGGGTCATTAACAGGTCAGGAAGAGGAGTGGGAATAAAAAGAGCATTTTAGAGGCTGAATCTGTCAGAAGTAAAGACGGACGGAGGTTCACCAGCCTGGGGAAAACTGTCCAAAACTTGTGGAACAACTTCAGAATAATGATCCTCAATGGGAAGTTGGGAAAGCTTTGAACATCCCATCATCTGCAGCTTGTGAAATCATCAAAAGGTTTTAAGAATCAGGAAAAATCTCTGAGCTTAAAAGGTGATCTTCGGGCCCTCAGGGGCCACTGCATTAAAAACAGCTCTGATTCTGTCCTGAACATCACTGCATGGGTTCAGGAAGACTTCTACTAATCATTGTCTGTAAACTCAGTTCGTCATGCCATCCATAAATGCTGCTTAAAGCTCTATCAGGCAAAGAAGAAGCCAGATGTGAACACCATCCAGAAACGCTGCTGCTTCTCTGGACCAAAGCTCATTTAAGATGGACCGAGACAAAGTGGAAAACCGTTCTATAGTCAGACACCATCTCCTCCATACTAAACAGAAGAGGGACCATTAATCCTATTATCAGCCTGCCTCTCTGATGGTATGGGGGTGCATTAGTGCCTATAGCATAGGCAGCTTACACATCTGGAAAGGCGCCATCAATGCAGAAAATTATATACGGGTTTTAGAACAACATATGCTCCCAATCCAGCAAAGAAGACCCAAGACTGTTGAACAGCTAGAAACCTCCATCAGAACAGAATGGGACAACATTCTTCCAAAACCTCCAGCTCTGCTCTCCTCAGGTCCAGATGTTTACAGACTGTTGGCAGAAGAAGAGGTGATGCTTCACAGAGATAAACATGGACCTGTCCCAACTTTAGGATGTGTTGCTGCCATAAAATTTTAAACTAATCTATTTTTTTCCAAATAATGACAGTTTCTTAGTTTCAACATTTACTGTTTCACTGTGAACAAAATGTCATTATGAAGTTTACAAATTCTTGCATTTTGTTTTTATTTTACGCAACATTCCACCTTTTTCAGAATTAGGTTTGTGAAATGGACTCAAACAGAAGGACCTTCAGCTGCTCTTCAAGCTTCTTCTTCTCATCTTCTTCCTCTGTCTTCAGTTTCTTTGACCCTCCGTCCACATCGTCACCTTTACGTTTCCTGTCAGACCAAACTTTAGTTACTAACTTTTCTGTTTATATGTGGCTCGACAAGAACAAAAACATCCACATTAGCTTCCTAAATGAGACGCAGAGGGACGGAGGACGACAGCCAAGACGCCTGAATCTGACACCTTTGTTCATTAAACTAAATCACCGGGGCCTCATCAGAGAACGGACACAAGCCGGCGCACGCCTGGATGACCCCCGGCGCCGCTGATGAGATCACGCGCTCCGTGCGGGCGAGAAGCGCATCCCTCCCCGCGAAGCTAATGACCGTCCGGGAACAATCGATTTGTTCCAGAGTGGAGAAAAACAAGACAAACTTCTGCAATCAGACAACAGATGACGTAAGGAGGACGTATAAATCAGCGTGTGTTGATTCTCTGCGCCTCTTCAATGATGCGTTTAGTAGCAGATCACTGTTTCAGCAGATTGGTGAGTGACTCAGCTGCTTCAGGGGGTTTTAATCAGAATTCAGCTTTGTTTGAATCCCGTTTCCCTCTTTAGGAAAACCATGGAGGACGCTGCTGCATCAGGACACCTTTTCTTGAACTCCTCTCATTGGTTTTCCTCCTCTTCCCTGAACTTTACTACATCCTCCTCCTCTCCGTCATCTCCGCCTGCAGACGCGGTGGTCTCTCCCAACGTGCCGTACATGGCGGCGGAGCTCATCATCGCCTTCTTATCCACTGCGGGTAATTTGCTCGTCTGCGCCGCCGTGGGTCTCAACCGCAAGCTGCGCACCGTCACCAACTACTTCCTGGTGTCGCTGGCGGTTGCGGACATCTGCGTTGGCGCGATCGCCATCCCCTGCGCCATCCTGACGGACGTCGGCTGGCCGCGCCACCGCTTCCACCTGTGCCTGCTCATGCTGAGCGTTCTGATCATGTTCACGCAGAGCTCCATCTTCAGCCTGCTGGCCGTGGCCATGGAACGCTACGTCGCCATCTTCATGCCCTTCCGTTACTGCGTCCTGGTGACTCCTCGCAACGCCGCGCTGGTGATCCTCGCCACCTGGCTGCTGGCCTTCCTCATCGGCCTTGTGCCTCTGATGGGCTGGCACAAGACGCCGCCCGGTTCCGGCGAATGCTTCTTTGTGCTGGTGGTGGACATGACCTACATGGTTTACTTCAACTTCTTCGCCTGCGTGCTCGCGCCGCTGCTCGTCATGTTCCTCATCTACGCCCGGATCTTCGTCACGGTCAAGCGGCAGGTGCGGCGCGTCGGGACCGAGCGTTCGGTCGGGGCGAAAATGCGCCGGGAGACGAAGATGGCCGCGTCCCTCTTCCTCGTTCTTTTTCTCTTCACCGTCTGCTGGATCCCTCTCCACGTTATCAACTGCTTCCTGCTGCTCTGCCCGCGCTGCTCCGTGCCATTCGAGCTGCTGCTCACCGCCATCATCCTGTCGCACGCGAACTCCGCCGTCAACCCTTTCCTGTACGCGTACACCATGACGGCTTTCAGGGACACGTTCAAGGCGATTTTCTTGTGCTGCAGGTTTGTTCCGAACAGAAACGCCAGCGGGGAAGAAACTAACCCTTAAGCTAAACGCCCGTCGCCTCACCCTTCAGACTTGACAGCAGGGAGCCTCTTCTTCAGCTCGTCCTTGTCTTCTGCTCGCAGCGTGCTGAACCCCTTCAGCTGGGTGGCGCTGTATTCGGGCTTGAAGGCCAGGTCCTCCCTGCGGCTCACGAAGCACGCCGTGTGGTACCAGCGGTCAATCAGACCCAGCTGAGGCTTCTCGGGGTCCACCGTTTTCTTGGAAACACGGATCTGATCCTGAAGCAGAAGTCAAAGTATCTCTGAAACGTCAAATCATACGGCAGAACATCTGGATTCGGCACGCGCCGCGGTTACGGCTGCAAACCTTTTCGATTTTCTCCTCGCAGCCTTTGCACGTGCTGCGGTTGGACTTGGCGTACTCCACCGCAAAGTCGTTCAGCGTCTTCACTCCTTTGGCTGCGCCCTTCTGATCGCCTTTTCCTGCAAACATAAAAACCAAATTTTCAACAAACAATTAAACCCAATAAAGCAAAATTCAAACTTAGCAAACAGAAATGTGGCAATAACTCTTACAGACATTGAGCTAAAGTTTGGCGCGGTGGTGTCTAAAAACACGCATTTCTTCAGGTTTTTTTAACTCTTTGTTCCTTTTTAAGTCGGATCAATAAGAAAGTTAATCCAGTAACATAATAAGATCTTTATTAACCTGTTTAAACTGGTTTACTTCAGCTGGTTTGCTCATAATAACTACAGAACCAGCAACAAACTGTAGAAAGATGAACAGAAGCACCGACCTCCTCCTCCTGCAGCTCCTCCGCTCTCGATGGCCTTCTTGACTTTTTCCTGGTCGTCCCAGCGGAGATCGGAAAAGCCGGCGATGTCGGCCGGAGACTGAGCTGCCGCTCGCTGCCAGAAGCAGGAGAAGTGGTGCCAGTGTGGGACCTTCCCGTCAAACATCGGGGACTGGAGGACAAATGAGACAACGAAGTGGCAGCAAAGTTCACACCGGATGTTAATGAGGCATCATTAGGGGGAAACAAAAAGAAAAGAAAAGATGCTAAAAGTTACATTTGTGATAAACTTTCTGATTATTACAGAAAACCCTTTAAGGTCGAGAAAAAGCATCCAGAGATCTACTAGAGGAAACATATTTATACAAAAGCTTTAAAGGTTGATTAAACTGTCAAACATGATGAGGGACACGATGCTCACTTAAAGATCGTGTTTTGATAAATGATTTATTTTTCATTGTCATTCAGGTCAAGATGAACTAAATATAATTTTAAAACAATTATACAGATCATAATGTAATTCTGTCTTTACTTTTTTTGTGTCTGTTTTGTTAAAGTAATTTAAAAATACAAATTGCTCGATTACACATTTGAATAACACAAATAATTTTAAATAAACCATAAAATGCACTTGTAGACATTTGTACCAACGTGTTTCTTTGAAGCATCATTTTTATTATTTCTCCAAATTACTTTCTGACAAATTGAGAATTTTCTCCCACGTTACCAGTTCAGATCACAGATTTTAATTTAAGCTTTTTATCTTTGGGTTTGGAGTCTTTTCCTACCAACGAGTAATGAAAAAATGCTGGTTTTATTCTCATTTATTCAGAGAGAAAATGATAAATGAACTTTTTTATTACGTTAGTTTAGCCAAGCAGAACTTTAAAAAAAGGACATATTTGGTAAAATAAACCCAACACACCTGGAGTTTGTCCCACTCTTGTTTATATTATAACTGTGCTAACAGTAAATAAAACTGACGTATGCTAAATGAATATTATTGTAGTTATTTGGAGATTTTATTTTCTTATTTTAAGGAAAAGAACATTTAATGCAACAATAAGTTGCATGTTTTGTTTTTATGTAACTAAAAGTAGTCCAGCGTGGTTTGGATCAGACTGCAGATGATTTTAATAAACTTATTTTAAGTCATTTGTAATTAAAAGAGATCTTTTTGACCCAAACCTGCAGAGTCATGGTGCGGTTTGTTACCATCAGTGCTGACTCAGCAGACTTTAGGAGCACCACCTAAAAATAATCAGTATTTCTTGCTCAGTGGGCTGGAAGAACAGGAATCTGCATTGATCATAAACAGGAAAAACACCCAGAATTCCATCCGTCATCCCGTTGTTCACTTCCTGTTTGAGATGGTCGTGGCATAACTAGCTGCTTAGTTAGGAGCTAAAAAGTCTTTTTCAACAAGCGAACAGACTAAGTTGATGTTTTCAACTAACTTTAGTCCAAAAATGAACCAGTTTGATTCGGCAGCACTTCCATTTTTAGGTTTTTAATCCAGCCAAATGTGGAAATGGTAACGACGACCTAACTTCCTGTGTCTTTGGGGGCGAATAAAGGTTTATTACTAGTTATTTAACAAAAATAACTGATTAATATCACTGTGAACACTTTCATCAGGGAACCTTCGCTGAACGTTTTCTAAAAATATATAGAAATTAAGACGACTTTTCATTGTCCAGAAGGAATTTGGGACATTAATAACGCCAATATTTAGACTTTTCAACCCGGACACACAACTCTGGTATCAACTTAAAGTTCTTTTAATGCTCTTTCATTTCAACAAACATTTTTCCATTTGGTAACATCAGCTTCTTCGATGAGACTGAATAGGTCTGTGCAGAATATTTACAACGCAAGTCATCTCAGGTCACACACACATCCGCAAAGACGCCAACAGCTCGCAGAATCGGTCATCCTGAGCAGCACAAGGCGACAGTGGGAAGGAATGACTCCCTTCAAACGGGAAGAACCCTCCAAGCAGAACCAGGCTCAGGATGGGTGGCCACCTGCCTCCACTTCGAAAAACATCTATTAGGGTCTGAAACTGGAGGCAGTGACTCAGTAATTACATTTAAAGTAAATTATTACCCTTTCCAGTCAGTTTGCTTTTTAAAAGAAGGGCAAGTGATTGAATAAAAAAGTGGAGCAGCTCCAAAGCCATAAATAAGGACTTCAAGAAGAAGCAGGTTTTAGAGTCTGAATTCATTATTCCTCCGTGTGGTGCAGCAGATTGCCCGGACAGGAGCAGATATCTTCAGAAACTTTCATCCAGCTTTAAGGGAAAAAAGCTGAGCGGCTCTTTGTGAGCAGGAACAATGTCAGCCATTGAACTGCTGCCCGGGGCCTCGCTTCACACTCTCTGGACGCGCCTTAAAACCAACAAGAACTCGCCCTAAAGGCGGCCTGGAGCATCTCACTCGTGGGCTCCCATTATTTAGAGCACCACGCAGCAATAAGGAGCTAACAGGCGGGAGGTTTTCTCGGGATAAACGACTCCACGGACGCCGCCGCCTCTCACCTGCACCATGATGGCCATCCTCAGGGAGTCCTTAGCGATGCTTTCCTTGCACTTCTTGCACGAAGCCCGGCCGCTCTTGGCGTATTCCGCCCGGTACAGCTTGTCTTCCTGGGAGTCGGCCATGGTTCTTCAAAAAAATAAAAAACAAAAAAAAATTTTCACGCAAAAACGAAGCGAACTTTCTCCGGGGAGCGACGACAGTTATCGCGCAAACACACAAGGCAGAGCGGCCACCGTAGCCCGCGTGCCTCCGAAAGAAAGCGTCGAGTCGAGCGAAGAGGTCTCACTCCGATATTATTTCCGAGCACCAACGTTTTTCTGACTTTAGGAACAGTTTAAATAAACTTTAAAGTTAGAAAAATATTGTGATATCAACCTGATGTATTATATGTGTCTATATCAGGCGTCCACCTGATATAGACACACACTTATTTATATATAACCATAAAAGTCATGTAATGTGAAAAATAAATTCGTATTTTGGTAAACAGCAAACCAGCCTTGACTGCGTTTTAATAAACCTGAAAAATATCATTTTAATGTCTAATGCCTCTGCACCCTTTGCCTCATTTTGCACCAATTTCACTTTTAATTGTAGGTGGGGTTTTTTTTGTCCTTCTAAAGTAAATTGCCAGTATTTTCTGTAGTTTGTATTCAGTTTAAGGCTTTTTAGTTTTATACATTACAGTTTCATCTCTGTGAAGCCATTTCTCAGTCTTTATGTGGTCATTTTGTATCAAACTCTTTATTGCTGTAGTTGTTTTACATCTTTTTGGCATGTTTTGACACATTACAGGCTTTTTAATCCCTCGTCGTCTTGTAGTTGCTGTTTTACATCTTTTCATTTTTCCTTTTGAAATTTCCTGCTCTCATCTTTTTTTTGAACGACCAACACCTGATTCATGGGTTTTCTAGCCTCATACAGTAAAACTGCATCTTATTTTGTTTATTCTTCAATCTTTTTCTGCCTCAGGAGGGAAACAAACGTAAACGGGAGGAACCTGAACGCTCCCGAGTGAGCCATCATTCAGTCTTTATAGGATCTATGAACTGGTCTGCATTACGTCACAGAATTCCCGCGCTACCAGCAGCCAGAAGTAATGGAGCAAAGAGAACTCGAGCTCAGTGTTCAACAGGGAAAAAAACCACAGCAATAAAAAAAAGTAATATTTATGGAAGCCCATTTCCACCGTTTTGATTAAAATAAATGTTTAAGTCATACTATATAAAAATATGAAACACTAACTCATATTTAGGAGACACTAAATTATAAATTAGAGATACTAAGTCATATTTTTTAGATACTGAGTCATAAATTTGAAATATTTTTATTACTGTATGACAAGAATCGTTTTGTTCTGAGTGGCAAAATGAATTGTTTTGAAATAGAATTGAAATATTCCTAAGAGAAGATACGGCACAGCGAAGTCCGCTGCTTCGAGTGAAGACATTTTATTTTTCCTGACTCATTTATGCATTTATGATTCACGTTGTCATTCAAATGAACAAATAAAGTGCTTTGCTGGGTCCTTACACCTCAACTTTATTAGAAATTAAGCTAAAGATGCAGTTAGAAAACAAACAAAAAAAGGAATGTCCTCCTCTTTTTTATCTGGCATGTACGTCTCACCTCAACCTTACTCATATATATAAAATTATAAAACAGATTTGCCAGAGCCAAGAACTTCTGTCACCTGGGTTGTGATGAATTCTAATAAAAGCATCACAATGATAATAATAGTATTTTTAATCAAGCGTATCATTCAAATAAATAAAAAAATCCTCCTGCTTTAAGGTTTTTATTCGCATAACTCATACATTATTAAATGTTTCTGTAAAAAAAATATACAACAAAAACACAATATGCATGGAAAACATGAACAGCACAATTCTACATTTCAGCAAGTTTTAAATACTACAACCTGATTACAGATGATTTAAAGTTACACGACGTTCACAGATGCATTTAATCCTCTTTACAATAATTATTACACAGCAAAATGACTGAAGAAAGCTTCTTTAAGGCCATTGCTGCCCATTCTGTTTGGTAAAATCAAATTAAATATAATTAAACAATATTTTTTGTCAATGAAGAGTAACATGAACGCTGATAACAAATATCATATCAGAGGGTTGTTAACAGAGGTGTGATGCATTTATAATATAAAAACAAGCAGAAATTAGTTCATAAATAATGGGACTTTAACTGTAAACATCACTTCTTCTTGTTCTTTTGGCTGGTCGCGTCTTCAGGGGTCGCCACAGCGAGCAAACTCGCACAAACATTTTGGCAATTTGTTTTACGCCGGATGCTCTTCCTGCCACAACCTGGGCTCGAACCTGCAGCCTCAGGAATACAAGACTGCGGCACTGACCACCAATCCACCGCAGCAAATTAGTGAAAAACATTAATCAGTGCTTTATAGACTATTAGAGCAAGTTTCTATAAGGTATTGTGGGTTTTGGCTTAGAGGTCTCACTTCATGCTGGAGCATCTTCCCAGTAAATCAAAGGACCTTGTTGGCTTTTCCTGAACTGCTCAAAAAGGCATCTAGAAAAAAAGAAATATGTTTATGTCAAACTATAACAGGACTGTATAAGCAGGTCCTTCATGATGTGAGAAATCAGAGATGATATTCCTCCAAAATGCTCTCCTACAGGTTTAGATGAGGAGCACATGGAGGAAACCGGGACAAAGATTTAGGCAAGACTGGATCGAACCTGTAAACCTGGTGGAGAACCTTTCCTGCACTGCGTCCTCCTCTTTGTTCAGCTCCCAGGAAAGCAGTGAACATCACATCGTGCGTCCTGCTGTCCGGCCACCTGGGCGCCCGTCTGTTCCAACGTTGGTCCTTTTACTGCGCATGGTGCTGATGAAATACGTGCGAATGTTGGCCTGGCACTCACTCGCCTGCAACAACAAGGGGCCATAAAATGCAACAATACATTCTCAGTCACCCTAACGATGGTTAATGAAGGTATTTGGTTATACAGTGGATTTATGATCTTGAATAACAGTTCAATATATCTTAATGTTCAGAAGCACTTGAGCTAAAAGAAGACTAGAAGGTAAAACTACCATGATGTGCACAGCCGTGTTCATGTCACCATTATCAATGAAAACACAAAAGCCAAAGAACATATAATGCTGGCTCATTACATTTCAAATCATTTACACACTTATGGTTGGTCTGCAGCGATGGCTGGTCAGAAACAAAATGCTCAATGTGGGACACGAAAAATAAAAATGAAATTGTTTGAAATGAATCTGTAGTTGTACCAGATCGCAGAGTCGTACCTGTTTGTTTGGAGCTAAACCAGACGCTGCCCTGTAGCAGCTTGATATCCTCCACACAGTGGAAGTATGAGTCCTCTCGCAACTTCTTAAAAGATTAAAAACACAGTAAGTAAAACAGCTGAGCTATCCAACTAGTAGGCATCCCTAGTCATTTCGAGCCTCTTCTAACAGTTAAAGATGTTCATTTGGGCTTAATTGAAATGATTTCTTAGCCACATGGTGGCAGCAAAAAACAAGCTGTGTATAAACCATAAATCGAGCCATTTTTATGAGGCTAATTAACAAAAAACGACAATTAAAGTTTCATGCCAACTTGTACATTCATTTGACAAAATAAATCATAGGTTTATCAAAGAAACTCTATTTATTTGGTCACACTTTCAGCTGACGCAGTTATATTAATATCAGTTCTAGTTGTTGGTTGTCCTCTATTTTTGCAGACATTTGAGATACAAGCTTAATAATAGCTGCTGTTGGTCAGACTGACATTTAGCTCGTTCACAACATGAGAAAAGAAGAGCATATGCGAAACTTTAGACGCACAGAAAGAGGGAAATAGTCGCTCTCTGCGTTGCTTTACGCTCTCAGCGTGTCAGTAGAAGTTGGTGAGAAGGGCTGTGAGGGCGAGGAGGCTGCAGGCGCTGTTGTTTCCATGGATCCAGCAGCAGAAGTGCTGCGGAGCTGCTGGAATCCTCCTCAGCAAAGGCGAGCAGAAGCAGCAGCAGCAGAACGTAGGCGAAAACAAGGAGAGAAAACCGGAGGGCAGCAGGGAACTGCCTGCAGGAGACCGAGCAAGGATAAGGGGAAAAAGAATGTGAGTTAAAGACTGAAAACAAGGATCATCCAGCACAGAAGAGAGCGGCTGTTTGACATACAACTGCCTTTATGACACAGATGGAGTAAAACAACCACAAACCAATTAGATACTTTATTACACCTCAAATTATTAGTAGACATGGAGGAGAAGAACAGCAATGTTGGAGACAATGTGGCCATCAGAATGTCAATCACTCTCATGTATTTTGGTCCTGCCCT
>JAOXNZ010000085.1:10959305-10977678 GCA_028566095.1 Kryptolebias brasiliensis
AGCTGGCTTTTTGATACTTTCTGAAAGAAGTTGAAAAAACTCAGTTTAAACTTTTTCAGTAAATTTCAGCGAACTCTGTGAGCACTCAGCATTCACACTTCATTTTTACAGAAAATGCAACACCTCTGGTTTCTGTCGATTTGTCTTGTCAGTTAAAAAGTCTTGATTCCTACACATAAACAAAAGCAGCTGTTTTGTAATGGGGGGGGGGGTTACTTAAAGCTAATTTCAGCTGGTGTTGCTAATGATTGCAACATAAAACCTTTATAGTCTCCAGCCTCTCCAGCCTAGGGTTTTAACTTCTTTTCCTAAAGCTTTCCCAGGCCTGGAGAACTGGTGTCTCCTTCCTCAGACACAGAGCTGATGCATTGATTCCTGGAAGCTGCTCCGTATTACCGGCAGCTGGAAGGCTTTCAGGAATCAGCAGCAGCAGTAAATTGCTGATGCAGCCGAGCAGCTTCACAGCAGCAGTAATAAGCTCGGTCTGTTTTATTAACTCAAGGATACTTAATTTTGTTTCAAAACCTCTCCAAACGCTCAGTTAGAAAAAAACACTCGTGAGAGATTTTTATTTTTATTTTTTTGGAAGCTCATTTTCTACATGAACTCTTGTTTTTTGTGATCCTTCTCAAATCCAAGCAGCATTTTTGCCCGACACTGTGATTACTGCCCGCTTTATTGGCGACTGATGAAACCAGCTGTCATGATCTAATTGGACTTTAAAGAAATCATGTTCATAATTTATTATGTGGATGGAGGTTTGAACCTGAATGTCAGCCGGTTTACTTCGCTGACATTTGCTCGCTCGGTGGGAGACACCCCCCACCTCCACCCTGCTCTGCATTTTTCACTTTTAATTAGATGTTATGGAGCTCCCATTTGACACAAATTCAAAAGATGCAGAGTTTAAAGACAAATAAGATCCTAACTAACTAACCTTTTTTAAAATGGCCAGTTTAAGATCAAAATAAATGTGCATTTTTTCCCCCCTTTTTTGTCAGTTTGTCAAGTTTGCTAACATTGAAGAGGACACGCCATCGTACCACCGCAGCTATGACTTCTTTGTGTCGCGCTTCAGTGAGATGTGTCATTCAAGCTACGAGGACCCCGACATCCGCACCAAGTAAGTAGACAAATGCCTGATTAGAAACAGAAATATTAAAGAGCTGCTGTTTTTAGATTCCTTAGGAAGTGTTTTTATTTTTTTAGCTGCTTATTGCCTCAGGAAATATCTTTTAAGCGATCTTGTGATTGCAATCACTGCTAAAAATGGAAAGAGATTTTTTTTTTAATTTAACTTTGATTGCATAACAATCAAACACAGAGGGACACGTTGCTAAATTCAGACCCCTTATTATAGTCTTCAAGTGATTTCTCTTTGTGTGAATGTTCCCATCAGGATTCGAATGGCAGGTATTAAGGGTCTTCAGGGTGTGGTGAGGAAGACTGTGAACGATGAGCTACAGGCTAACATCTGGGACCCCCAGCACATGGACAAAATCGTCCCCTCTCTGCTTTTCAACCTACAGAGTGGAGAGCGCACAGAGAGGTGAGCGTTTAGTTGTTTCTATTACATATGTAGTAAAATTGACATGATATTGATCTGCAGCGTGCCATTTTAAACCCTAAATCAAATTAAAATGGCTTGTTCAAAGATTTTTTTTCTTTACTTTGATATTTTGCATCACATCCTTTTAAAGCAATATCTGCAATCAGTTCTTATTTTAGCTTTAGGTCAAACCTTTGAAGTGTTTGATTGGTTCTTATTACCAGCTGTGAGTTTAATTTCTTTCCATAGATGCTAAATTGACTGGTTTAAGATCAAATCTCAGCTTTGGTCATTTCACAATGATTCAATAGAGTCCTTTTCTTTAAAGGTTTTTCATGTTTTCCTCCCTGTCATCATAAGGCTGACGTGAACTGACACACAGCTATAATTTCATATATCAGGGGATGTTCTGCCAGCATCCCTGTGACTTGACAGCATGCAAACTCCTTTTAAGAATTCATTTCTGCACTTTTAATTTCACACTCAATGGATAGCTGAATGAACACAATGTGAAGTCAGTTGAATAATGGATCCAAGTGTGCATCCGGTTTCCAAACCAAATAAACTAAGCACAAAAAGGAAGGGAATGTGTGTTTGGTTAATTACTTCTTTGTTGTAACAATACTTCTTGGCAATAAATCTTATACCGTTGGAAAGTCTGTTAATTTAGCCTGAAATGGAGTCACATTTGTTAGAAAAGTGCATTTGTGGATTGAGCAGCAGAGTTGAGTATGTGGCTTGCGACCATAAAAAGACATTGTCAAATCTTCTCTGTAATTCCAAACTGTTTATTGGATTGGATGATTGAAATCTGAAGAAACAAGACATATGGGCACATTAACAGTTTATTCATATTACAAACTAGAGCCTCAGTAGCATGTGGAAGAACCATACACAGCCACAACAGCCTGGCACCTCCTCCTCCTCTCACTGCTGTGCGACGGGGTTGAGGTCAGGGCTGCAGCCAGGCCATTGTCCCAACTCTCAAATTCTGGAAGAAGTCTATGATAAACCTTGCTTTGTGGAGGCGAGCGTGGTGATTTTGGAGGAAAGAATTCGGTCCCAGATTATGTAGATATGGGATTGCCACTGGTTGCTCACAGGTGCTGACAATCAGGTGCCTGACTGGCGCCTGGGGTACCAGAAGCTCAAAACAAGAGTCAATAACAGAATAAGCTGGTTGGCATTGGTAAACGCCAAAGAAAGAACAAAATAGAATGGATGGATCCAGTTGGCAGAGAAGATTTGGCAAGTCTTTCATGGGCTCAACCCACCTACTCAACTCTGCTGCTCAACCCACAAATTCATTTTTCCAGCAGTATGCGATTTATTGCCAAGTAGCTTTAATACAACAAAAAAAAGTCAACCAAACACAAATTTCCTTACTTTTTTTTGCTTTGTATATATATGTGTATAAATCTGTTGTATTATAGCAGTTTATAATGAGATGTTTCAATAACTATCATGAAACAGATCAAAGAGTCACATCTAAGATATGGGGATAAACTTATAAACAGTGTTAACCCACTATGTCTTGGTTCACCCAGTCCAGAGCCACGATGCTGTAACACAAGCCGTCACGTACTTCATCCACCATTATTGTTAAAACCCGCACCCAAGAGCAAAAAAACTGTGGTGCGAGTGACATATTAAGGAAGACAAGAGAAGAACATGAAAGAGTTTGCAAGAACAGGAAAAAAAAAAGTGCAGTGGGTGGAGAATAAAGGTTCTCGAACACAGAGAGTCAGAGGATGCCGGCGTGTGAGGGAATCTGTGGAGTCTGGATCTGTTGGCAGCGTTTCACAAGCTGAAATTCTCTTTGACGTCAGTGCTGAGATCTGAGGGCTTTTTGGGAGCAAAGGGGAAGACGGCAAGCCAAACACTGGGAGACGGGTGAAGGATGGATGATAGAAAATAGTTATAAAAAATGAGGGGGTTAGTGACAGTCAGAGACAGACTGACACACTCCAACACGGAGTCATGTTTCCCTCTCAGCTTGTCTCCTCTTTGTTTATTTTCTGTGGTCCGCTCCTGCTGCGCATCCTCATTTCCTCTTCACACCGAGTCTCACTTGTCATTACTCACAGCAGTCAGCGCAGAATCTAATTACCTCAAGGTCGTTCGGTTCCCTCCACTTTTATCCCTGCGGTCGTGTACCACTTTAAATAAGGACCTAATAGTTCAGACTAACTTCTGTGGGAGGTTTACTTGCAGAGATAGCAAAAGGATTTTCTGTGTTAAACTATCAGAACGAATTCTAGCACGATTGTTAGTGATCAATGGCTGCTTCAAAGGGTTTTCCTACAGGCAGCTTACCTTCAGATGTTTTCTCAGTAGAGATTTTGTGCACCTGGTCTTAAGATGGATCTCTCTTCTGATCACAAACGTAGTCATTATACACCAATGTATCTGTTGATCACTCATTATTAGACATCACTTTGTTGCTCTTAATGAGCACAGAACTCACATCAGGATATCACTGACAAGTGCACTAATGTTTCAGTAAAGTTCCAAATGAAATTAGCTGACCTGAATAATATTATTACAAGATTTTAGATTTGACTGAATCACATTGATAGACGTATTCTATCCATAAAAATGAGATTTTTGTGAGAACATGACTGTGATAAACGAGATAAGCTGCGTAAATTTATTTATTTTTTTTTGCAGTTTTGTTTTATATGACACATGTCAAAAAAACACCTAAAAAAATGGCAAATCGCTCTTTTTTTTTTTTTTTCTCCATAAAAATTCTATTGCACTGTGCGTCTTCGTTCTCCTATGTTGTATTAAAACATCTGTTTTGAAGAGCAGAATATTATGTGGCTTCGCTCTAAAAATGTGAGGCAAGAAGTAAAATACGGACGAACAGGACAGAGTTCTGCTTTGGCTTCTGTTCCTGCAGAAATAACCACAAACAGAAGCGAGAGCTAATCAGTGAATCATCCATCCTGTGCTCCAAAAACAGTATTTTAGAAATTTTAAACGTGTCCCGTGTATGTTAATAAATGTACATACAGCAGAGCAGTTTAAAACTGTTTTGTGTCATTCTGTATGCACGTATAAAAGTTGTAAACTCCTGTCTGATTCATAACTATGTAAAATGTTTTCTGATATCAGTATTTATTGTAGTAATTCTTGACACTCAGCGTAAAGACAAACTGCAGAGCCGTCAGATTATGTTCGACAGGGATCTGCATCAACATGATCAAAACACTAAATGATCAAATATCTTATGGTGGAGCAGAGTTTCATCAATCCAGTGGAGTTTCAGGGTTTTGGAGAAATAACGTCAAAGTGGAGAAATCTTTCCCTCTTTCTTAGGGTTTTGTTTTTATTTTTGAGGAGGCTGGAGGATTTCTCATCTCGTTTGGCTTCACAGCAAGAGACAAAATAAAAGAGTTCAGTAAGTCCTTTCATCGTTAGTGGACGACCAGAGGCTTTACATGACCAAGTTACAGTGGTGGTGGATGGTTTTAATTATGCATGGGAACAGTCCACACACACACATCTGCAGACTTGGACACAGCCACAGCCCGGTCCGAACAGATGTGGGGAAACACAAACACAGAAAGCACTGTCACCTAATTTTACTGCAGTGGTAAAGTCGCCCCTTCCAAAGGAGGTCCTGAGGGTGTTTTTGTGAAAGAAATAGACTTTAAGTTGAAATGTTATCGAATTGATTTCAACATCTTGCCTCTTCTCTGTTTTTCTTCCCCGCTCTCTGCGCCCCCCTTCTCTCTCTCTCTCTCTCTGTTTCTCGCTCCTCTCCCCTCTGCTTGTGTTTCTGCCTCATCACCTGCGTCGCTCCCTAGCAGTCGCTCTCCTTCTCCGCTGCAGGCGTCGGAGAAGGAGAAGGAAAGCCCAGTGGAGCTGACGGAGCGCTGTTTCAGGGAGCTGCTGGGACGAGCCGCCTACGGCAACATCAAGAACGCCGTCACGCCCGTCCTGATGTAAGACACACTGACAACTATCTTCTTTTTAAGGTCTGTTTTCTGTTCGTGATGCAGTTGTTTCGTATTCATGATATGTGGGGGGGGGAAAGGGGGCATCTCAGCGTTTTTATCTTTACGTTGGTTGTCCCACAGGGGCGCGACAAGGGCGATGCAAGGTTATGTGGACTAGATCTGAGTTTGTTTGCAGATCGGACGTTTAATTTTTATTTCGTTCATGTTGCCTCGTCTTGCTAGAATGTAGGTCATGCTACCGAATAGAAAGTCTTTGCTGTCTTGCTTTTGGTTAATAATTTTTTTTGTTTTCTTTGATCCAGTCTCTCTGTGATTTTGAAATCTTTGCTTTAGTTCTCTTTTTTTTTTACCCTCTAACTAAATCAGTCGAGCTGTTCCTGCCTCTAGAAATGAGTTTCTTTTTACACCTGTGTTGTTTTTTTTACCCTCAGCTTCTTGCCTCAAATTTGTGGAAGTTTCTGATTCCCTCTGGAGTGTCTGACCTTGTGGAGAAAAGTCTTGTATATTATATTTGAAGCTAAATTAGTGAAAAGATGCTGAGTGATTAGCGTATCAAACTGTTTTGTCAAACTTACTATGCAAAATATATGTTTATTTGTTTATATAAATAGTACATAATGACAGTCAGATGTTAAGGTTGACACAAAAATGAGCAAAACAAGTACAAGTTGATTAGATCACATCTGTTTAAAGGTAAATTAAGCCTACAGCTTGCAAATATTCTGGTATCAGACAAGTCAGGACATCCTCCAAACAGCTGTTTTGGTTTAATATAACACTGGTGGTCCTAATGTAATGGCTGATTAGTGTATTTCTTTGCAGCATTTCATTTTTACACTTTGAATCCATTCTTTTCAGTTTTTCTGTAGCGTACTTCAGTATCTATGTCCTCCGAGAATAACGTTTGCCTGTCCGTCACTGTTTCTGTCTCCATTTCAGGGTTTAGTTGTTCATCTCACTTGATCCCGGCTCTGACTAAACATAGCCTGGGAGTGCAGCACTCTGCAGCGTGATTGCACTGATGTAGTAATTACTTTAATGTGTGCCAGGCATTGTGAGCTTGATTATTACCATCATTTTTTTTTTCCTGTTATTATTGTAACTTACAGCAACATTAGATTGAGTATTTATATTATCAGGACCTTTTCTTGGTTCCCACATAAAAGAAAAAGATTGAAAAACCTCGTACAGTGTTTACATCGGGCCTCGATAAAACTGCTCTCTGTGCCTTTCTTTTTGTTCTCCATCTCTCGTGGCACTTGATAATTACATTCTCTCTGTCTCTCTCTCCTCCCCCAGGCACTTAGATAACCACTGTCTATGGGAGGGGAAGACCTTCGCGGTGCGCTGCTTCAAAATCATAATGTACTCCATCCAGGTGAGGCGTGCAGTGCCCCCTTAGTCTCCACAGCTCATATCCCATCCCATTTTTCTCCCCCTCACTCTGCTGACCTTCTGTCTAAATCCTAATGGTATAAAGAGAAATGTCGGTACACATGGTGGCGAAACAGTCTTCCGTATTCATAGAGTTGCTCAAATTAACAGCTTGTTTTGAAAACTAGAAATGCTGTATCTCTAGCGTCCCCCTTTTTTTTTTTTTTACTTTGCGTTCTGCTTCATGGTTAGCTGTAACTCACTTTTTTATCATATAATTCTTCTTTCATGTCAGTCCCAGCACTCTCACTTGGTAATCCAGCAGCTTCTTGGTCACCTGGACGCTAACAGCAAGAACTCAGCCAGAGTGCGGGCCGGCATCGTGGAAGTCTTGCTGGAGGCGGCTGCCATAGCAGCCAGCGGCTCTGTAGGTGCGTTACATCTATGCATACACATGGACAGAGCGCTGGAGGGCAAGGAAATAAACGGTCTCATCTGTCAGATGATTTTTAATTTTTGATCATCCACTGTGTTTCCAGGCCCCACAGTGCTGGAGGTGTTCAACACCCTGCTGAGGCAGCTTCGTCTCAGTGTGGACTACGAGCTGACCGGCTCATACGACGGCAGCACCAACATCGGCACCAAGATCATCAAAGCTCACGAGGAGAGGCAGCTGCAGGAAGCCGTCATCAGAACCATCGGTGAGTCTGGGTGGTTTATTGTCTTTGAATGAGGCTGTGTGTTTACCTCGTTTTAGTTTTCATTACTCTTCCCTCAAACCGTCTGTTTATCAAACATGCATTTGTTCGATTTTCTCCCAGGTTCATTTGCCAACACCTTACCCACCTACCAGAGGTCAGAGGTGATGCTCTTCATCATGGGCAAGATCCCCGTCCCTGGAGTAAATCTGACTCTGCCCTCTACTGGATCTGGGTACGTTACTCACAGATCTCACAACATCCACTTAAAATTCCTTTGTAAAGCATTTTCCTCGGCCACACGTTCACGATGACGTCACAGTTTGTAAAGAAATCTTTTCAGATTCCAGCTTTTGGTGAATTTCATTAAAGTCTTAAGTCGATGCTTTCATTCTCAGGCCCGAGGGAACCAGAATGATTCAGGTTATGCTGCTCAAGTCCTTGGTTCAGGTAAATGCTCATTTTATTCCTAAAGGTTTTATTTAAAATATGTGGCTCTTCATAGAGTTTTGAAGCAGTACAACAACAAGCTCTTCCATGTGCACAAATAGGAAAAGTGAGAGTCGATATGTCTTTTACTGATAACATGAAGTTCAAATGTATATCCCCCCTCTGGCACATTTCTCATTCTATATCATATATCCTAAACAAATAATATATATTTTTATAATCTCAGGTGACGGCAGGTTTCCAGACAACCAACATGCTCACGGCGCTGCCTAGCTCTTTCTTGGAGCCGCTGCTGTCCCTCTCTCTAACAGATGACCCGGAGGTTCGACTGCTGGTGCTCCAAATCCTCCTCAGCCTTATCGACAGGAACGACAGCAGACCCAAGTTCTCCAAAATCAGGTGTGTTATTTTGTCTGCGGGAGACTTAAAAGCCTGGAGTTGTTGTTGCTTTTTAGAAGTTATTCTTCTTGTTCTTGTTCTTTTTCTTTGTTTCTGTGCAGCATCGTCTCAGACATCTCTGTGCTGAAGCTCAAAGTGGACAAGTGCTCCAGACAGGACAACTTATTCATGAAAAAGGTACTTTTTTTTTTTTTTTTTTTTTACAAAACATTGCAAGTGTAATTTAAGTTTCTAATTGAACTGCTTGACAAAAGCACATTGATTTTACAAATATATTTTGTAATCACACTGGATAAACGAAGAGTATCGACTTTGTTGCTTCTCAGCACGGCCAGCAGCTGTACCGACACATCTACCTGGGCTGTAAGGAAGAGAGCAGCAGCCGGGAGCACTACGAAACCCTCTACGCTCTGCTGGGTCTTCTCAGTGTGGAGTTGGCGAACGAAGAGGTGGTGGTGGACCTCATTCGCCTGGCGCTTGCCTTGCAGGTATGCGGTCTTATTTTTGTAAAGCTTGTGATTTTAAAAATACAAAGAATCCCTCATTTCCTCCTGAGTTTGTTCCTGAAACTTCTTTATATCCTCCACAGGACCTGGCTCTGTCCACGGACGAAGCTCTGCCTGTTTATAACCGCTGTGCTGTTCATGCCCTCGCCGCCGCCTACCTCAACCTCATCTGCCAGCTCACCACTGTCCCAGCCTTCTGCCAGCACATACACGAGGTGACAGTGGGGATTTTGTTATGCGGTCATGTGCGTCTGTACCCCAACTCTTATGAAACAGTTTTATTTTCTGCCCTTCAGGTAATTGAGGTCAGACAGAAACAAAGTCCGTACCTTTTGCCCGAGGATGTCTTCGTTGACAATCCCAAGTATGTGTCAGACATTTTCAATACTCCTTTCTCACAAGGCTTGCAAGGTTTAAATTACATTTTGTAGGTGCACAATGTATGCGGTAAATTACTACAGTCTGCTTTGCAAACATTCAGTATTACATTTATTTTCCCTCAGGCTTCCTACTTCAGTGGATAAGGTGGATGGGAGTGTTCTGTTCCTTCAGTCGAAGATCACCGAGGTTCTTGGAGGAAGCGGTTATAACACAGAGAGGCTGGGAACGCCATATGTCCCGCAGTATACTGGTGAGAAGCCAAAAAATCTGGCTTTCACAAATTCAATGAAAATACAGAGCTGAAATGGTGGAATTCCTACAGTGAACTGAGAAATAGTAAAATATTTTCACTGCTCTCCCAGATGAGGACAGACTGTCCAAAAGAAAGAGCATAGGGGAGACCATCTCTCTTCAGGTGGAGGTTGAGTCCCGAAACAGTCCCGAAAAAGAAGAGGTGAACCCCCTGTCAAATCTTATTATTATTACAATGATTTTTAGTGCAAAGCCTTCAGTCCTCACCACGTTGTTGCATTAACTTTGTGTTTGCGCTGTTTTACAGAGGACACCTGCAGAGGAGATCACATTTGAAACCCTGAAAAATGCAATCGGTATGCCACTTAGAAACTGTTGTTGGTTGCAAATTAGAAAAAGATAAACCCTCAGCTTTCAGCTTTGTGCTTTGCATGAAAAATGGAATTTGCACAGATGAGCTGCAATATAATAAAGGTTGTACTTAACAGAGCAAAACAGGAATAATAACACTTCAGTTATTAGGGAAATAGAACAAAAACAACATGAAATAAAATTAGGTGGTGAATTCTTTCACGCCTCCTTACATTTTCCTTTGTGTTGTCTCTGTCTCCCTCTAGTGGACAGTGTTGGTATGGAGGAGCAGGAGAGGGAGCGAAGGAGACAAGTGGTGGAGAAGTTTCAGAAGGCTCCTTTTGAGGAGATTGCTGCTCACTGTGGTGCCAGGGTACAACAAAACAAATAGTCAACTTTTTTATTGTCTTAGATCCATCTTTAATCCCTTAGATTACTCTTATGTTAACATAATGATGTTCTGTCTTTTCCAGGCCACAATGCTGCAGAGCAAACTAAATCAGATATTTGAGATCACAATCAGGTACGTAAACAAGAATAAGGACGTGTTGACTGTTTCTCGCTGTGTAGTGCACATAATGATCATGATGACTGACGATGAAGATGACTGCTCTGTTTTGTTCCTCCTCCCCTTCAGACCCCCTCCCAGTCCGTCCGGAACCATTTCATCGGGTTACGGCCAAAGCCAGAGTCGATCCGTTCCCATTTACGAGATGAAGTTTCCCGACCTTTGCGTGTATTAGACCACACAAGTCTGCAGTGACGTGAAAAAGAAGAAGGAAAAAAAAAAAAAAGGGATTGTGTCATAAAGCAGCCACAGCGCATGTGGGACAAACTCTGTTGCAACTTAAGAACAAGCCAGTTTTTAATTAACTTAAATGTTCTTTTACCCTTTGATGGCAGCCTAAATGAGATGGCTAAAGTTAATAAAAGCAGCAAACCAAGTCACTTCAACCACTTCTAATTATACGTTTAAAGAAACTCCACTGGTTGGATTTTTTTATTTTTTTTTATTTAGAAAATTGCCAAGTACTGAGACAGAAAAACTGTGTGTGCGTGTCCTGTAACTGGACATGTTATCGGCACTGCAATGGTTGGACATTCCTTTTGCTATTTTTTGTTTTGTTTGTCCCTCACAGGGTGCCATACTACTTTTACTCTTTTAGCTCGTGTTTCCATTTATTTTTATAGATTTGAAGAGCAGAATGGATATGAAATAGACATATTTTAATTACAGATGGCTGTAAAGTTCCTCCTACCATCTCACGTGTTACCGAGCGCCTGAACGTTTCCCCCCCCTGAGTGTTCAGTGCTTCATCAGATTTTTGTTTTGCCTTCTTAGTGTTAGCCAGAAGTGCTTATTTGTTCTTTTTGATGGGCATTTATTTTTTAATTTAGCCGCTAAAACAAAAGTGAGAACACACTATGCGCCAGTTTTGACGACACAAGCTCCTGAAGCGTTCACATGTAATGTTTACCACGTTAAACACTAGAAAGATGGTTATTTTTTTCTTTCCATAGATATGTGTATATAGAGAGAATTATATAAATCTATAAGCCTATGTACAAAGCAGGGATGTATTTTGTGAGCCCATACAGTATGGACTGTATGTTTTCGTTTGAAAGTGCCGCTGCGCTGGTTGTGTTCATAGCTACAGTAGAGATCTGTGTAGAATCCAGATACCTGACGTTCAAATCTCCAACCAGCAGCTTATGAACACATGAAATCCAAACGAACGGTCCACAGTAGATACAGAGACAGGTTCTAGCACTGTCATCTTGACCTGAATTGTTGCAGTTCTGCAGGAAAAAAAAAAAACAACAAAAGTTTGCACAGCTCCCTGGCTGTCTCATCGAGATCCGATAAGCCATTTCGTGTGCATGCGTGTGCACACACAGGTACAAAAACAAAGTATAATGGCAATAAGACTAATATGGTCCGGCTGAGGGAAGCGGAGGGTTTTTGTTTGGTTTTGAACTGTGCCTCTTGTGGTGGTGGTGCTGTGATGGCTCGGTGTGATGTTTTAAAGAGACCACACTTCCTCTCTGTGCTTCTATCGAACATGTTCAACGTAGACGATGGTGTCCGGTTGGTGCAGTCCAGTTCCTTTTTACAGTTTGTCAGTTTCTCATGTTGTCTGTTCATGTTTTATCGTGCGAGTGAGTAAATCTGTTCATCTGTTCTGTGTCCTCATCATCGTTGCCTGATACCTTCACACACTTTTCAGCTTTCTCCAGTGACTCTCTCCTGGTTAACAGAACAAACAGCCTCTGATTCCTTCAGTGACACATTGTACAACTGTCTGTGCAGCAGAACCCGAGCAGCGAAGAGCTGCGCCTGTATCGGCCCGCGTGTCGTCACCGCATCGTGATTTTTACCCGATGGAAACCCTAAACCCTTTTTTCTTTACGACGTGTCTAGTTGTTAGATCTGTTTAGTGCTGTAGGTCAAATCTATTCAATTCTGTGGACTTTGCACTTTAAAAACTGGATGACCTAGTGACAAAGGCAGCTTTTACATGAAGAAAATGCCTTACATGTGTCATACCTGACTTTGCATGCTAGAAATGTTGCTGTGCTGTACAATAAATGGATCTTAAACCAATTTAAGATGCGTCGTCGTCTCTGATTTCTTTAGTTTAAATGCGAAAACAAAACCCACGTCTTCTTAGTGGGGATTTTCAGTCATGTACTGCCAGGAATCTGGTTAAACTTGAGTCCAAGATATTAATGATTGAGAACTTTTTTTTTACACAGATTTTAAAACCAACCAGAAGATTTCTGCCACACTGGGCAGCTGCTTTCAGATTCAGTGAGGATGAAATCCAACGAGTCGGAAAATTATCGTTTGCAAAAACAGAATATTTATTATTTTATTTACAAAACGGAAATCTGTCTCTTGATGAACTGAATTAAAATACAAACACAGTTCCTTCTTTAAAAAATCCAAAACTAAAATCAGTGTTTGGGTTTCTGTCAAGATAAAGGACACTCATTCAGTTCAGTTAAAGTAATAGTTCCCATCTTTTGAAATGGGGTTCTGTGGAATGGTTGTGAACAATAAATATCTTACCTGTTGCTGATAGCTCTTAGAACGACCTATGTTTGATGAAACATATTTATTGACCAGCTGGTCAGAGTTAAACTCTAACCAGTTGTTCAAAGGTCTTTCTATAAGATCCTAATTGTTCGTAATGTTTCCACAGAACCTCACTTTAAAAGATCCAAACCGTCCCTTTAAGGAGTGAAATATTAACCTTTAAACATTCTAAAGTAAATGAAAGTATCATGAAAGAATGCCCTCTGCTCAGGCTTCCTGCCATCCCTTTATCTTCTAAATATCCTTCATAAAAATGTTCTGCAGGAACTTGGCCAGCTGCTCCTGTCGGTTCTCCTCCCTCAGCTTCATGAAGCCGTCGTTTCTTTTTGATGCGGGGGGGCTCCCCCATCTGAAGTGACTCATCCTGTAGGGCCCATGTTTCTTCTCCGGCAGGCCCGACGGTCTGCCTCTGGGCCTCAGCGAACTCCGGTTTCGATGCCTCGCTTTCAGAGCGCCCCCCTTCCCTCCGGTGCCGTTCCTGCGAGCCCGAGACAGGAGGCTGCCCCCAGGGGAGACGCCCCCCTCCAGAGAGGAGAAGAAGACTTTAACGGGTCGGCGTTTACGGCCGGCAGGCTTCCCCCAGCGGAAGTGCTCCATGGAGTAGGAACGACGCTCATCGCTGCGGGCGCTCAGGTCGGACTCTGAGGTTTTGTCTTCAGAGGTCAGAGACAGAATGATGCTGAGCAACAGACCATCATCATCATCTCCTCCCTGTCCTCCCTGCTGAGCAGACGCTCTGAGATCAGGACTTCCAGGTTGGACCCCAGACATGCAGAGGTGAACACAGTCCTGCAGGAGACAAACCACGAACAGCAACAAGAAGACTTGAGTTGTTTTTACAGCTCTGTTGGTGTTTTATTCTGAGCATTATAAGATTCAACCTAAAAAGCTACGCCTGAAAAACATCTGAATTTTGTTTTCTTAACTGGTAGATAGAGTTCATGCTTTGTTCGTTCGTTCGTTGTGATTACAAACAGTTATTGACATCCTAATATTGTGAATGTTTAAATATCTTTACAATCAGAATAATTACAGAGCATTAATATCCATGTAGGTTAAAGTCAGCTCCTCTTCCTGCCACACTCTTCCTCTATGGTTGCTGCTGAAGTTAAATTCATGCTGAACTCCTCACTTTACTGCTATTAGCACTAAAACTAGCAATTATTTTTCCTAACCAGCATTTTTACTTTTTAGTGACAAAATGTCTTATTCTACCCAAAACACAAACTCTTTACTTAAAGGTGGTGGGGGGCGGTTGTTTTGAGAGACTAGGATTGTAAAGGTTATGCTTTTATTTATTGGAGGTATTTCAATAATTCCTTTACTTTTTAGCCTACTTATCTGTATTTTATTACTGATTCTTTCTTCAGATAGTTCTGAACAGGTACATTTAGTGTTTTACTGTTATTACCTATGGGGACAACGATAAGTCTTTTTTATTCTCATCTATTTGCATTTTAATGGACTGAAATGTAACATCTGTTGAATTAAAACAAGCCTGAAGTGAGACAGAAATGGTGCTGGCTCTCAAATATTATTTCTAAAAACGAAACTCTGAGCTGAACGGTTTGAATGTTAGATTTTTACAAACACGTTTTCCCAGAAGGCGTTTTTATAGATCTGATGGCATGTTTTTGGTTAAATTCGACATCATTTAAAGTTCTGTCAGTAATATTAGTTTCTACAGATGTTTCATTAATCTTGGGTTAAAAGCTGAACCTTTGTAGATCCAGAGCCAGAACCAGATCAGACCTTGAGTCAGGGATTTTAGGCTTCTGTTTGTGGGATGAAACATAACTTTGAAGCAATTATTTGATTCTTTATTTTCTTTTAATGTAATTTTGTTTTTGTGTATGTGGGTTGGTTGATTCCAATCCCGTCTAAAGCAGAACCCGACATTACTTTCTCCTTTGACGACTCAGTTTAAACAAAAAGACGAGAGACAGCAGAGGACAGAGCTGAACTCACCAGTGTTTTGTCCACATCTCTGAACTCGTTGCACTTTGACCCAAACCCGGGGCCGCACAATAACGCCATCACGAGCAGCCAGCGTAGACACACCATCTTCAGCTTGGTGCAGATATCACTCATTTAAACTCTTTGAGTTGAAAAGAAAAACAAAGTCTCTTTAAAGAACTGGGAACTCGAGTCAGTCCCAGCAGAACTAAAAGAAATCACCTGATCACAGATGAGAAGAAACTGCCAGATATTAGAAAGTCTCTTGATCATTTCACTTGTGTAACACTTCCCTCTCTAATATGACTAGATGTGTTTCAGTATCTTTGTGATGATGTGTATTTGTGTCTCACAGCTGAATAATAACTGAGCTCAAACCCATGGTACCGTTTCTTTTCCGCCCAAGATTGCACATACTGGATTATTGCAGATGGTCTTTATCACATTTACATTATCTGAAAGTAGTTAATGAAAGCAGAAGTTAAGTTACTTTAAAACATCTCAAAGACAAAAGAAACGAGAAATTGAGATTCCACGGCTAACTGAGTTGGTATTTCTTGTCAACTTGACTTTGGACGTCATATTTTACATTTTAGAGTTTCAGGAAGTTATTTTAGACCAAACAGTGATGTATCAAATGAGCTAAAAAAAAATCATTATTTTTTACAATTAACTAGTGCACCAAGTTAATTAAACAGGAATCACTGATTAGTCGGAATGGGTCTTTAGGTTCAAAATGACGTTGTTTTGTTAAAACATTTTATTTAAATGAGCAGACACCTGCAGTATATGTAGGCTACAATAGATTCACAGATTCAGTTTCTCTCTAAGCAGTTTCATCAATTACCTGAGTCAAATGAACTTAAGGGAAACAAAAACTTATACAACTTAGTTTTAATGAAGCCCAAACAAAACCTAAAGGAGTTTATTAATTGATCACATCCAAATCAAATTATTGCGTCTTTCTACATAATCTCGTAGAATAAACTGAGATTCTTTTTACTTAACTTCAACATTTCAAGCATTAAAAGACTTGTGTTTTAGATTACACAACATAGCAGAATTTACAGTGTTCCCTTTAAGAAATGGCCCAGAATTTCATGTTATGCAATAAAATAAAAAGCTGCACACGGCCACACAGCGTGGTAATGACTTCAGAATCATCAACTTGACATTTTCTTCCATTCATCAGTTCTGTTCATTACTAATAAAGAGCTGTGCAGCCATTGTCAGGTGGTGAAACGACACTTATAGGGAACCTTGTAGGGAAAAGCTTATCTTTTGTGCTGCCTTCAGGGTGATCAGATAAACTGCAGGACTTCACGTTTAGGTTAATCCCACACCTTTTGAGACACAAAGTGAGGAGGATGCTCTGTTTATTCTTTGAAATAAGTGGCTGCATTAAGCACTTTTCATCTTTTATTTCTCTCTTTAGACTTTTTGCTTTAAGTGAAGCCACACAACAGAGGTTAGAGTTTAAGACTCAGCTCCAAACACTGTCTTTTTCCTTGCATTTGGTGTTATTTTTTTACAGAAGCCAACATTTTTCTCATTGTGGGTGGCTGAAACATTTACCAAGGGGGTGAGGTATTATTCATTTCTTTGTGGAGAAATGATACCCTGGTGTTTCTCCCTCCTTCCTGTGCTGTTGTGACTCCTCGGTGGGCAATCTTCATCTAACTCATTTCTTCCCACCGCGTGCGTGATTCATTTAAGCCGACTTCTGCACAGATATCCTTGCTTTGATTTAAAAAAACGGAGCATTTGGTTCCTATTTCCATTTTTTTTTTTTGCAAGTCAGGTTTGCAGTTTACTGTCAGTGGGAAAGAATTAAAATTTAACTAAACACTTTACGAACTGACTGCAGCTACAGAAACTAGGAAATATCAAAACATCCGACTATTTTTCATCCTTGCCAGACCAATTATACAAGCATTAAAAGTATTTTACCTCATTCAAATGTGCCTCCTTTCTTCTTCTTCTTCTTCTTCTTCTTGCTGCTTTTGTCCACAGATGCTGCAGACTTCCAGCTCTCTCCGTCCTCCTCCGTCCCCAGTAATGAAGCGCTCGGCAGGAGACGGGTTCTGCTGCTCCTCAGAAGACGAAAGCTCTTTTTATAGACACACGGAGTAACAAAGGCATCGGGTCTCAAGGCCTTTGGGTGTGATCGAGGTGAGGCTTCAACTGCTCCTCTCTAAATAAGGAGGAGTGTGTGTGTGTGGTTTTTGTATATGACCACCCACACGGCTTCTAATCAATGCTGCAGGCTCACTATGTCAGAAAGAAGTAAGCCTAATCTGTCACCTTTTTCTGCTTTAATACGGTCCTTAAAACTTTTAAATCCACTGAATTGGTGATTAATGGTTGGGTTTTGTAATCAAAGGGGGGTTTTTTTGTGCCAAAGCACCAATCATAATATGTATTTTGGTCATTTCAGTCATTTTGAGGTCTTAATCCCCCAAAATCGAGCCCAGATTTTTCACGTTTCAACGCTGAGAGCGTATTTTCTACAAAGATGCGTGTGAAATCAGTTCCATTCAGTCGTTTGCCTGCGTACCTTGTTGTCGAAGGTGTGCATGTCTCCCTGTGTGGAAACTTCATTATGAGATCCTGACTCACTGGGCTGACGTCATGACTGCACCCCAGCTGAAGAGCGCGCACACACGCACACGCGCACACAGAGCGCTTCATGATAGAAAACACTGAAGTGTTGTGATGTTGAAAAATCACATTCCATTCACTTGTTTCAATGTGAGGCCTCAGCAGATAGCTTCAGGTCTGCACAGTACTTTTTGTTCCCTTCAAGGACGAGCCACACAGGAAGAAAACATACCTGATCTAAGAGGCTCTTATTGAAGAGTTTTCTTTCATTTTACGCCAACAGATTTCACTCAAAGACCCTGGATGAGGGACGACTGGTTAGGCGAGGCCTTCGCTCTGGTTTTGTGAACATATGAGCATGAATTCTTCACTCATCTTGTCATCTTCTGGGTTTTTGTTGCTGTTGCCTCAAATTTAGACGTGCGTGAACTTCAACAGCTCCACCGACACTGGTTTAACTCTTTAGAGCTGTCATCACTCGCTGTTCTTGCTACTGGGCTTTTAAAAGCAGTATCAGACAGAGGCCGTGGAGCTAAAGCTGCACAGGGTTTCTTTATTTGGAAAACGTGTCTGAAATCGACAAATAAAAGTTGAATTTGAAGGTCTGGTTTTGAGCTTGAACTCTGAAAGACCAAAGATTGTTGTCATACTAAAACAAAAGGAGTTTAACAAAAGTTGTTCTCATCTTAAATGTCATCAGTTTTTATTCTCTTTAATTTTTTTTTGTTTGTTTTTCACCTTTAGATAATGTGTTTATATTTCAGTTACAGATTTGTTTTGTTTTTTTC
>JAOXNZ010000085.1:11037195-11056362 GCA_028566095.1 Kryptolebias brasiliensis
AAAGACCTAAGACTGGATTTGGACTCAAACATTAGAGTAATGAGTCTGCTGTCATTATTTTGGTAAGTTCTAATTTAAAATGTCTCAGCGTAGTTGAACACTTGCTGCATGAGTGACCACCCTCTTTAGTTTTTTTATGTCACTATCCCTCTAAAACATAAAGCTAGCATTCATTAAGACACACAAAAGTTGCATTAAATTGTTTATAAAAGTAGCAGCTCATTAAAGGTAATGATTGGATTTTTTGAAGGGGTGTTTTGTGGAGTTACTATCAGGAATCAATATCTTACCTGCAGTAAAAATGGCATTACAAGTTTGGAACATCAGGCAGAGGCTTTGGTCCAAGCAGTACCAGATCCAAAGACTGCTGCCATCTTAATCCAGTCTCGAAGATTTCCCAGCAGTTCATGCGACCCCTATTTTATAAAGCTTTACTCCCCTGTGAATTTTGCATTAGATATTTGTGTACATAGCGGTTTATGGTTAATTTCACTGAAAACCAAGTTGACGGCGGTCTGCTTCCAGTAATGATTTGTGTTGCAAAACAAAACACTTTAAGCATAACTATCTGATAGGATATAAGCCAGTGTAAAAATCAATAGAAAAGTGTAGAGGGTAAGTAAAAGGTAAAAGGTTAATCCGCCATGTTGGAGGACAAACAAAAAGCATAACCAGATCAGTTAATTGGATTGACGATGACTTTTACTTGCAAAAGTTATTAATTTACTGAATGATCCAAATCAGCTGCCATTGCCTTTATCGCCTTATATTGTAAATTATCTTTTAACCTGAGCACATTCACAAGCAAAGGCCTCAAAGCACGCAAAAGTCTCCAAGCCTGCAATTAATAATGTCTAATTAGATGCAGGAAACCGTCATTGTACTGACGAATGGTTCCCACACAGTGTCAGCCAGGGTAAGTGTGATGTAAACTGGTAAACGACTAATAAAATGAGCTTTTCACTTCTAAAAGAAAAACAGTACTTGGCGTTGATCTGGTGATATTGTGACGCAGTGAACAAGTCTAATGTTTTAAAAATACGTACCTCCAACAAAATGATTCGAGCAAATTCTGTAATAATTTAGGCTCATAGCTGGCAGATCCCCACTGGTGCCTTTGTCACTGGAAGAACTTGGTTGGTTAGTCATAACTGCAGGGATTTTGAAGTATGATGTTTTATCTCTGTCAACCCTATTTGAGCAGCTGAAAACTGCACAAAAGTTGGCCGTTATGGTTGAATAAACACTGATCGCTCTTTGTCTTCTCTCTATTCTTTAGGTTTATCCACTGGAGCCTGTTCTCCAAAATGGAGGATACACCATGTGCACAAACTGTTAAATCATCTTGGAGCAATCTATATAGGTTTCTAAATAGCAGTCACCTAAATTTCTATAAGTTTTTTTACACTGAAGTTGGTTTAAGATGACAAAAATCTGCTTTGGAACTGCTCGGACTAGCTGTTAGCTCGTCTCCAATGGGAGAACTTCTGCCTGATTTTCCAAACTGATAATGAGCCTTAAAAAACTCGTAACTATTCCTTTAATGATTGAAATATAATCAAACAAACTTTGCTAATTCTTCTCTCATTATCTCAGAATTTTTGTCCCCTTGCTTTCCTCCCTTTTAAGTTTCCACACATTCACTTTTTCCTTTCTTCTCCTCTGCTGTTCTTCATTTTTTTTTTCTTTCCTTCATTCCTCCTCCTTCAACTCCTCGCTGTCCTCTTTAGTTGTCCAGCTAAACTTAGACGTGACAACAGTTGCAGGGTGAGAGCAAGAGCTAAATAAGACCAGAACAATAACGGCACCCCCACCTCTACTCCTCCTCATCTCCCCCTTTAATAGACTGCCATTGTTCTCTCCCTCCACTGTTGCTCTTCCAGGGAGTTTGTTAGCTATGCTAATGAAGGTTGGGCTTGTGTAGGTTTAGCGAGCTGGGATTTGATGCTCTTTAACTGGGCACTTTTAGAAAAGAAAGACGATCATAAGTGTGGTCGGGCAGCTATTTACCACCAGTCAAATGTCACAAGCGTGTTGATGCGACACAGCAGTGGAAGTACATGTGAGATCTGTTACATTTCCCAACCACTTGCCTCTGTTCAGCATCTGTACGGAGTAAATGTCATAACGGAAGTGGCCTGAAAATAAATAAAAGAACTGATCAGCTAACATCCCTGAAATGCACATTGGGGTGAATATGTCACCGAGCTAAATCCTTGCAGACAATAAGAGAATAAGACAAGATGCAGAGACAGTTAAATTTAGTGCAGTCAGTCATCCAATCAGTCAGTAAGTCTGTAAATAGCCCAGCCGATGGCTCCTTTGAGCTTTCCTCTAAGAGGAATTCTCTTTCTCCTTGGTGTATTAATAGTGCCTGTGCATTGTTTCCTACAGCAGCACTCCTCCAATCAAAGGAAGTTGGCCTGCCAAGTATACAGTTATTTTCCTTTGTCCCTATGTTTAGCAGGCATGTAAGAGTCAGATATGTGTGTGAGAGATACTGCATGGATGAAGGTACTTTGGGGCTTTATGAGTAAGTGCGTGCATGCTTACAGGGATTATATCAGTATGTCTGTTTATTTATGCCTGTTATCATAAATGTACAGTGACACATCCTTGAATTGTTTCTGTGTGTCAGTCTGTCTTTCAGCTAAGGAACGGTAATTATAAGTAATTTTCCTTTTTTTTCCCATTTTGTGTCTGTTTCATATGGAATGATAATTTGATTTGTTTTAATGCTTTAAAAATGTGCTTAATAACATTAGAGTTTGGAGTCTAAATGAAAAAGCAGTTAGGTTTGTTTAAATAGAAATAATTACATTTTAATGCTCTCAGTGGCCCCACATTTTCAGGGTAATTAATGATGTTCTGCAAAATATGATTGCCAGACAGTTTAAATGTTGCAGGCTTGTATAACATTAGTGCCAGAATAATGTTAATGCTCTAACCTGTAGACTGACAGATGATTCAGAAAGTACCCAGTTGTCTCACTTTTGGCAAAATAACCAGCTGTTTCTAGGCCCTCTTATTTCATTGTTCTTGAAATGCGTGCAGAATTGACAAAACTTGACTGAATATAAGTTTACCTTTGAATAGTTATCAGATGCATTAACAAACTAAACTGCTAACTGCTTGTGCAATGGAGCAAAACCGTTACAAATAATCAAAGCAATAGTTTAGATTTTTTTTATGTGGGGTTCTGTAGAAAGATTCTGAACAATTATTATCTTACCAGTTGTAAATAAACCTTTGAAAGGCCTCAGTTTGGCAAAATCGTTAATTCTATCCTGACTGATGAGCTCAGGACTAGTCTAGGCGGAGCCCAGACCAAAGTGGATTGCTGCCAACGTAAAACTACTCCAATCTCAAAAATGTTATAGCTAACGATGCTAACAATTTAAAAGATTAAAAATAGCATTTACAAACTTCTATGAAACTGAGATTGGAGTAATTTTAAGATAACAGCATTCCACTTTGACCTAGCTATTAGCTTGTTAGTCCAGTGCATAGACTGTATTCTGTAAACATCTTCTCTCATTGTTAGGAATTTAGGACATCAGGACCCGGTTTATGGGAACTGTCATGTTGTATTTTTGGGACCAGAGTCTGCACACTGAGAATGTGGGGCTTTAAGTCCAACAATCATGATGCTACATGACCTTTCTTTTAATCATGAACTAAGTAATTACAGCTAAATGTTAAAAATGAACATTTCAACATACAACAGCAAGGTGAAAACAATGTGTATCAACAAAAGTTAACACCTAAAAAATAAATTTTTAATCTGTTTGTTTACATTTGTGTGGGGGGAGGGGGAGGGTGGTTATTGACTTAAAAGTTATGCTGGAACCATCTAACAGGGAAGGCTGGTCCATCTTCATCCGTTGGGTTCCCATCAGGGGTCTAGGTATGGGCAGTCAGAATTAAATTGTATTTCTCTAAATTGAACAAGCTATCTACAACAGGTAAGATAGTAGTTGTTCATAACGTTTTCACAGAATCCCACTTCAGAAGATCTGAGCTGACCCTTTAAGAAAAGAAAAATATGACTGAAAAAGACAATTTTTTTCCTTTTGCCAGAACTTCCTTCCTTTTTGTGTCTTACAGACAATAAAGTGCACAGAGTAGTTGCGCGACATGAACACACAACTCATGTAAAAGTCATACAGTGACACCGAGCGAAGCAAGTTGCTCAGGACGTGGCCAAGTGGTGGCGTTGAGGCATCATCAGTCACTTGGAGTCTGTCAGTGACTCACCAAGGACACAATGGAATTAGTGAGATTCTCTGCAATGTGACAGCTTGCTCTGGCTAAATGGTGTAATAATCTACCCCTCCACTCACAAACCTCCAGCAGCACACATCCACACATACTCATTCACATCCCCCCCTCCTCCTGCCTGTTTGCCCTCCCCATACCAACTGGCACAGATAACATTGTCTTAAGCTATAAAAAAAGATTTTTTTCCCCCCTCCCTCCATTGCGGTAATTATTGAATTAATGCAGATGGAGAGAGACATCTGCATGTTAAAGTGTTGGCCTCTCTCTTATGTGCAGCAGATGTTCCCCTGTCATTTACTCAAATTACGCCGCTTAGATACAGGACAGACAGGGAAGGGGGAGTACAGAAGGGAGAGAAAGTTATTCGCCAAGGCGACATTGTCTTACAGCCCTCTGAATATCAGCTTCAAAAATTCATATTGCGACTGTCCTTCAAGTAAAACTTCACTTCCAGTTCCTGGATCTCTCCTCCATGAAAGTTATGTGTGTAACTGTTTTATCATAAAGATACTGCAAAATTATTTGAGCATAAAGCAATAAAATGTATTAGAATAAAGGAGATAGGGTGCAAATGCAAATAGGCAACACAAATAGTCAGAAAATGCAGTTTTACTTTAATACGTGAACAAACATTTACAGTAAATTTACAACAGTAGCAATGTTTATATACATATATATATTTATAAATCTCAGTGGCATAAGAGCAAATGTCATGAAATTAAAAACAAATAGTGATGATAATGACATTTCTGGCTTAGAATATGACAACATCTGATTTAAACCTTTTTTTGTAAAGTTACACATTTCTTCATAATAAAAATGAGTTAAAAACAATAATAATTATCACCTTTTTTTTTACAGTTAACACTAAAATAACTAAATTTGCTGGGTTAAAGCTGTGGGGTGGCGGGTTTGATCAAATCTTGGGTCAAAAGGTTTCACCAAATTGGACGTGACTGGACCTCTGTGTGACAGGAAAAATAACTAATGAAATGATCCATCCATCCATTTCCTTTACCTGCTTTTCCTTTCTGGGTCACAGGGAGCTGGTGCCTATCTCCAGCAGTCACTGTGCGAGAGGCAGGGGACACCCTGGACGGGTCGCAAGTCCATCACAGGGACACATAGAGACAAACGAGACAAACAACCATTCATGCTCTCACTCACACCTAGGGACAATTTTAGAGTTGATGTTTTCTTAAATTACAGATTAATGCACCAGATGAGTTCAACTTAGCTTTATTTCAATATCTTCAATACAGAATCCAACTTAAAACATTTTGAGTATCCAAATAATACAGTTTGATGTAAAAAATGCCACGTAAATGTAAATATTCACTTTAATAACTTCACCAAGTAGCTGACTCCTTGATCCTGATTACAGCTGAGGACCTGATATTAAAGATCAGACTGAAGGGATGACGTCCTCTCAAAGATTATCCGTCGACTGAAGCAGTGTCGAGACATGAAAAGAGGCTGTGTGTGTGTGTGGCTGTGTCCCTGATGACAAATAACCAGGGGACCTTCTCCTTGGGATTATATTCCAGGTTAGTTCGGCCTCATCTCTCTGGATTATGTTGATAAAAACATTCTTGTATTATATTTCTGTGCTTATTGTATTAATACTCTCAGGCAGTTCCCAGAAAAAGCTCCGTTCCATGCCTGCTCTAAGGTAATCTTCTTCCACTTGAGCTTTTAAAATGTTTTGGAGGGTTGGCTATCTTTGTAATACCTATTTTCTCCACTCTTATAGGGTTTATTTTACCTTTTCATGTCATTGCTTGATGCAAATTATATATCTATAAGAAAAAAAGGACTTCAGTCAGTGTCTTCATTGTGTTTTCGGTTATATTTTTCTTCCATTTTGAGAAGAAAAGAGCAGACATTGGATCAAAATGTGCATTTAATGTATCTTATTATTGCTGTGTAATGATGATCATAAAACCTCTGTTTACTACTCTAAACAAAAATGACAAATCTGTAAAATCTCTAACTTTGGATCCTTTGTTTAGCCTTGTTTTTATTAGATTATTAATGCAATGTCCACATTATCATAAATACGAGTGGATTAAAGTTTATTTGAGCTCTGGTAAGATATGTCTTTCTCTTCCTCTGTGCATAATTGCTGAGGCATTTTGGTTTCTACATAAAAGCAGAACAATTTAAATGTTTCTAAGTTTGGAAAAGATTAAATTAGTTTTCTGAACATGCAGAAGAATTTTATTCATCACCATGTTGCAAGCCTATTGTGCTATTTATCAGTAGCCCAAATACTTGCCAATATTAAGCAATAATTCAGAAACAGCAGTCTGATTTCCAGAGTGCACCACTAAAACCCTAATATGTTCAGCCTGAAGGGAAGTTGCAAACATTACAAAAAAAATGTGTTTAACTATAGAGATGTTAATTTTTGTGGTCTATATCTTTCAGCATGTGACCCCAACAAGCATTTTTCAAAGTCACAAGTGAGTATCTCAGTTAATTTAAGACTTGATTTGAAAGCATATCCACCAAGTCACTACATTTGTTATAAAAGGTACATAATTCCAGAGGCGGGCCTAGAAATTTTTCCTTGGGTTGCAAAGGTGGGGCATGAAGTTCCAGCAGGGGGTGCAGAGTTTATTGTCGCAGGAAAAGTTTACTTTCAGACTTGATTTCTTGCATTCAGGTTTGTCTGTGCAAATTATTTACCCAAAAAACACTAAACAACAATTAATCAGGTGGTGTTTGTCAGCAACCTATTTATTTCCCAGATTCAGTAAAAAACTCACAACAATTGTACTGACACACACACAATAACACAGTACTGAATTAAATTTTTATTACCATTTTAAAAACATAGTTTATTTTCCCCTAAGCATTTGTGATGCATTTAAGATTAAACAGTCTCAACAAAAGAGTTGCCCAGTGTATAATTACTTGTACAGAAAAGGTGGTAAACTCATTTAAAAAAATCTGATTCTGTTTAAGGGCCAACTTCAGTCAATATTTCATTTGAAAAATGAATAAATAAACTTGACATGTCTTTCAAATGATCTCTTTGTTTTAGATTTGTCAGTTTGTCTGAGTCCTGGAAACTCTGAGGACTGAGTAAAGCTTTCCTTCAGGGATAGAAAAGCACCGGTAGTTCGTTGACAATCAGGAGGTCTTGGAACCATCTTCACCACTGGTGAGATTTCCCAGTCCAGTTGGTCGGTGAAACCATTTTGAAATTCACAAGGCGTGTGCGTGAACTCTAAAGTGGTGAGTTAGGATAGAGATGGAAATTCGGTGCAGATGTTACTGTCTTTCAAAATGTACAAAATTATTTTAACTAGACACATACACATAATGTGGAAACTGGGGTGGCAAGATTTTTTTTTTCTTGGGGCTGCCATCATTCTGTGCCACCCCCTAGAACCGTCACTGCATAATACTAACTTAAAAACATCTGTGTTTGCTCTTGAGCTGCATAATCTTGATACATAAAATAAAAAGCCAAACTGAAAGCAAAACTCAAGTGTGCTTTTATAAACTGAAAAGTACTGAAGACATAATAGTTCAGTGAATCTAAGTATGTAAGCTCTAAGATAATATAGGCTAATTGAGGACTGATATGAGTTAGAGTTTATAATTATGGCTTTAAAAAGCACTTGCATGAGGGACATCAAATGGGCAAAGCATTGTATATATTAGTATAAGTACTAGAATAAGACCTATGATTGAGTCCTCCTGACTGATCTCCATGACATGGGGGATTTGAGACGTCTCCACGTGGTTAGACCATGCTGAATATCAAAATGAACAAAATTATAACCTACAAATGTATTTGTTGGCTTGAAATCTTTTGTGGTGGACTTGAGTGGCCAATACTTTGTTGACAGATATGAAAGAGCTGGCATTTTGCTGAAAAAACACAAATCATGACAGAAAAATACCCAAAACTGTGATCAAAAACAGCTAGACTCCTTACAAAAAACCATGCAGACAAGAAAAAAATCATGCAAACTTGACACATAAAGACTTACCAGGCTGGAATTCAAACCAGAGACCATCTTACTGTGAGACAACAGTGAAAACACTCCATCACCTTAAAGAGTTCTTTCTTTTTTTACACTTTGCAGAACATCAGATAAGTTTGTCTATTTGCAGCCTTTTCACGTAAGTCAAAAACAGATGAGCGCACTTTTCATGTTTAGGTCAAAGTAAATTGTGGATTTGGGGAAATTGAAATGGTGCTGGAAGTTGTCACCCTCAAGGTCAGTAAGGTTACTTTAATCTTGCTTTGAACAAATAGTGGATTGCGTGTATTTTCACATGTACTGTTGCAACTCTTAGTTTTACACTTTTCCCGAAAAGCCTTCAATGAATCAGCCACTACACGCACACACACCCATGCACACACAAACACACACACACATTCCACATAAACACATGTAGTCCCTACCTCCCAAAGCCCAACAATCCCGTGGAGTCTGTTCAACTTCCTTCTGTTCTCAAACCAAAAGCCCTAAGCCAACAGATGCTTTTTTGCTATCATCGCCAGTTATCACTCTTAGCTGCTTCTGATAAGACTTTACTTTCTGACCCAGATGTTAAGGAGTTCAATTTATCAGATGCACCACAAGAGCGGACGGGGAGGTGGAGGGATGAGTGAGCCTCGAAAATACCTTCAGGCCTAAGAGACGTAATATGCCTTTTTGATTTTTTTTTTTCTTTCTGTAGCTGGTGTTGTTTCTGAAGCGGCGTTAGTGCAGTAAGGAGCTCAGCGTCTAAAGAGGCTTTGGTATGGGCAGAAAGATGGGCCATATTACGGAGAGGCTAGAAGCCTGCTTGATTAATGGGCCAGGATAATCACCTCATCAAATCACTCTCACTTATTAAATCTTGTTTAATATCGTAATGAGGGCCCTCCAGAGCTGCTTTGGTAAATTCCCCACTCTCCCCAGCTTACCCTTGCTGTTGCTTTTCCTCTTCTGCCTTTCCGCTTGAACAGGAAGACTGATTATGCCAAGTTCCCCTCTGCCCTTGTCCGTCTGTCTTCCTTTCGTTGTCTTGTACTTCCTCTCTCTCTCTCTTCCTTGCCTTTGCGCTGCTACTTAACTTACAGGAAAAATTGAGGTATTGCTGTCTCCTCTTTCTCATATGACCCTGGAATTTGTGTCGGCAATAGTTTACATAATTTCTGAGGTTGAATTACTGTATCCGTAGCCTCTTTTAATTTGGCGTCTTTTTTTACTCATGATGGATGATGTGGTGGATTGTATGATCATAAATTACTGTGTGTTTGAGGGTCAGGACCTATTTGAAGACTGATGCCTCTTCCCAAGGCTTTTGTATGCCGGAGTTTATGAAAACACTTCAGGTGAAGTAATATCTTCGCTGTCTCCTTCTGGATGATTTGTGATCTCTATCTGCGGTATCACGACATTCCCTGGGTTACTCCTGCATGTGCCTTTATGCGTGGGAGGAGACAGCTTGCATCTCCTTCACTTGACCTCCAGCAAAGCAGATATGCGTCTAAAAAAACAACATGCCATTGTCTTATTTATGGTCTTCTATGTGTCATTGTACAATCTTGGTAGCACAGCTGCCACTATTTGTTTCCTCCAAGGAAAAAAAATCTCTCCCCTCATTCACTCTGAGCCCTTCCCTTTTGTCTTCCAATAGCCACTTGCTTCCACTGTTCTCATCTCAAACTTGGACCCAATCCTTAGTCTTGGAAAGTAAGCAGGCAACAACTGGCTCAAGGTGACCAGTTCAGGCTTGAGAGAGAGAGAGGTTATGGCTGCATCTTCCCCCTGAGTGCCTTCCATTTTTTGCCTTTATTGTTGGGGAGCAGCTGTTGTGTACCTGGACCCCATGAGTGGCGCCTATGCTGGGTATCTTGGCAGCCAAGCTCCCTAGGCTTTGGATACCAGAGTGAATCAATTCTTAAAGATGACTGTCTGCGTGCCGCGTCACATGGACAGGCCCAGAGTGAAGGGCTTAGGGGGCTCTGGGGCTGGAATGCTCTTTGATGGAAAGGCTGAAGAATGAGGAGGGAGGGGAGGAAAGGAAAATATGGTGGTGATGGTGGTGGTGGTGTGTGTGAGTGTGAGTGTGAGTGTGTGTGTAGGGACCATACCCCCCATTTGGTCCTATTGTTGTGCCAAGGAATGCCCTTGATGGAGATAGAGGGCTATTGTTTTTATGCCCATGAACTCTTTTGGACTTGGAGTCTTTATGGGTGAAAGACCTTTAAGAGGGATGAACATCTTATCATCTTTACAGTTTCGAGAAGCACTGCTGTCTGTTCCAACTTTTTGATGATACCCAAGTGCTGAAAGTTCCTCTAGGACGCAGTATGTGTGAGCAGCTTAACATCAAGCAGCTCAGTGAATGTGTAAAGTTTAGCTAATTGTTTAGTGGCTCTGAAACATTACCCAGAGAACCAAACTCATTCTCGGCAGAGATCAACAACAGCTGAGAAAGAATGAGCTATCTGGCTCACAAAGTCAAAGGGTTAGTTCATATATTTTGAGATGAGGTTCTGCGGAAAGGTTATGAACAATCAATGTCTTACCTGTTACAGAAAGCTCTTTGAATGACTGTCTTAAAACAACTTCAGTCTCAAAAATTCCATTGCCATTCATGCAAACACTATTTGATAAACCTTTACATTATCATCATTTGCACATTACATGGTTATTTACATACAATACTATGGTTATTTGCAAGTGCAACTTCCCACTGAGATCATAAAGGACTATAAAAAAGGATTGACAAGTAAGCTTATTTACCTCCTGCACTATCACTCTTTTTCTTTTTTACATCCCTCTGGAGTATAATAACCCCTGGGATCTACCCTTCTTTATATTTCTGTCTGGAGAAACAAAGCAGGTTTGTAAATAGTTCAGTGAAGGATGTTTGGGGGAAAACTGCATGAGAAGGTTAAGGATGTGGTGAGGTTGGAATCTGGGCTCAGTAGCCACAGCAGTAGCAGTGTCTTCTTTGGAGAAAACAGCCTCGTGGTCATCCCGTGTCTGTATCCATTTCATGACAAATGAAATACCACAGGCCCTAGCCAGAGACAATAGCTTGTTTAGCTGGCTGGAGGCTGTGGTGGTGGAGAGGTGTGTGTATATGTGTGTGTGTACTGATGGGTGGCAGTGGGAGGAGGGCTAAGACTGGCTTCCAACCCCTGCAGCTGTCCCGGTTGTCACTCCTTGTCTTAAGGCTCACTCCTGGCTCAGTGCTACAGTCCATGGATCAAGGGGATGTGTATCGGCTAATGATCTGTGTGTATGTGCACGCATCCGCAGCGCCGAAAGATCTTGCGATGCAATTCACAGTACGCTGGAAAACAGCTCCAGAAACAAAAGGCAAGCTGAATGGTGTTAAGACCCCTTCAGTATGGAGCGACCCCAGGCATGAGGTCATCATCCTTGGTTTAGAAGCCTTTGTTCCTCTGCCTGATTGACAGGAAGGGTGGCTGTCAAAGACAACCATGGGGTCAGTTACGGCTATGACTTGATTGCCACTCAAGATACAGCAGATCTTAATTTAATAACACCAGACAATTTACTGAATTTAATGTGAAAGTACCAGTTTTCAAAACAAGTGCAGGATAATCAAGACATTCCTGGGCATGTACAGTACCAGTTCCAGTACATTTAAACTTGGTCATGATTTTCCTCCCCTAATCTGTGGGCCTCACCTTAATATAAATTGTTTACGATAAATTGTGTGAATCTATTAATCTGTGCTGATAACAGGTGATAAACTTTAATACTGTGCTAATATTTCATGAGCAAGCCTGTGTGTGTGTGTGTGTGTGTGTTACAAAGAAAACGACAAATCTCCCCCTCCCCTCTCTCTACTCACCCTTATGTCTCAGAGATTAGCCTTTGCTCAAACACCTCCTGTTCATCTAAGTAATTAAAACATTAGAATTACTGGATTATAAACTGCTTTTCATTTAATCCAGCACTCGATGCTCCCATCATCTCGCCAAATGGGTCAAAAGGAAATATAATGGGCCTCGGTGATTTTTAACTCAGGAATCTGGAAGAGGCAAAGGGATGCCAATATTGGCTATTACATTAGGTGTGTGTGTCTGGTGTGTGTGTGTGTGTGTGTGTGTGTGTGTGTGAAAGGGAAAGAGAATGAGAGAGATGGAGAGCCCAGACTGGCTTTGCCCTCAGTGCCATCTGTCTTGGACCCACTAGACCCAGTTTACATTGGAAGAAGCCAAACTAGTTCAGTTTTTTTATCTCCACTCCCCCAATGCACAGTTATGCATGCACGTGTATACACACACACGCACACACCATACATTTCTCATAACCTCTTCTGTAGGGAGCAAAAGCATATTAAAAAGACTCCTGAATTCTATTTCGTCCATCTATAAAATTACCAAATTTGTCTTTTGTTCTGTGTGAGTGCGCCGTATGCTGGTTTTAAAGTTGGGTTATGGAATGCATTTCATTTCGTTCCCAAAGCGTCTGTACAAAAACAGTAGATCTATGTTCAGTGAGTGAGTGTTTCATTCATAAACCTCCTCAACAGGCGTTTGCCCCTGGGGCCTGCACCTTCAGTGTGTCACTGGGTGCCCTGATGGACTTTTTATATGACTTTTAAACTGTCAGCTTTCAGCACGTTCTCGTAGGTGTGCACGTTCACCAACTTTCTTTCATTTTAAAGGGGAGTTCCTCCCTTCTTATGCTTCCCCCTCTGACTCTTCTTGGCAGTCAAAATGAAGGTGTGCTGTGGGGATTCACAACTGTTGTCTTCTCACCTGTACTGTCGATATTAATCTGGAGAATCGACATGCGCTTGGCATGATGTCTGAGTGTCTGTGCATGTGTGTATCTGGGTTTATAATGCTGGGAGAAAGTTTTTTTTCCCCCTCGAGCTATCCCTGTTTATTTTCGTGCATGTTCAAGTTAAGATTTATTTCTACTTTTTGTCACATTGTTAAAACAAAAACAAGAATTTTTGTACATTAAAAAAGACTGAAATTTCCAATTTAAACCTATATGTTGATCCTTTATTTCTGAACGTTTAGCAGCAATGAAACGTCTGTTTAGGGAAAAAATTGATACACCTCTTCTTTAAATGTTTCTCTTTTTCTTACAAACCAAGCAAAGATTTTTCAAAGTGACTTTTGCTTGTGAATAATTATTTTTGTTGATTTGTGAATCTTTACTCTGGCTTGAGATCCTGAGCACTTTGAAAAAACGTTTTCACTGAAGACTGTTTATTCTTATATGCATTAACTTATTTTATACTTACAGTCTTCAAATCCCACTGCAGGAAAACCATTAATGCAGAATGATACTGCCACCACCATGCTTTACTATATGGTTTTACAGAGGTGATAAGCCAGTGTCTGCTTTGCCAACCAAAAATGTTTTGGTGGAAATCAGAAACCAAAGCTTAATCCAGATCTTTTTAGATTTTTTTTTTTTTTTTTTGCTTCTTTTTGAGAAAAAGCCTTTGTGCTGTCATATCTAAAGAACAGCTTTTGATTGACCAGAACTGGTGTAACTGAGTGCTGGATTTAGACTTTTCCAGATGTTTTACTTTTGACAGTCCTGTCTTGCAGAGATACAATATTCTTTCAGCCTCATGGCTTGGTTGATGCTGACAAACACTGTAAACTGTGACGCATAATTTAAACAGGGAATGTCCAAAAATGTGCATTTATGATTTGAGGAGGGATATAAAAACATCACAAAACTGCTGTTAGGAATATGATGCACCACAGCTCAACCGTTAGTGCCACAAAGGTGTAAATAGATAAAGAAGATAAAATGACATGACACTTGAAAACTCAGTGCTTCATCACTTTTATTTGTTTTGTAAAAAATAAATGTGATTATTTTTATAAAAGCTTGAGATTATATGAAAACTTTCTTTCAGCGCTGCACAAGGTCATACATGCTGTCATTTGCAGCACAATTTCTTTTTGTGGGTGTATGTTTTTTTTTGGTGTTTTTATAGCTTGTGTTCCCCAAAACAAGGGGGTCCAAGTTGACACAGTGACAGTTCCTCGCTGAGTGACTGAGGGGCCCTGAAATTCAACAACAGAGGCTTTGTTGCCCTGCTCCTCTTGGCTTGTTACGGACTTCCTTCTCCCTCTCTTTCTCTCACTTTTTTTTCCCTCCCTTTTTGTTGTGAGCTCATTTTCTTGTCTGAAGTCTTAATTTGGAGCGCTGGCCAGTGAAGAGAGGGAAGAGAGGGGAACCAAGGGAGGAAAGAACGGGGGAGAGAGAGGAGTTGTGGAGTGGCGATTGCTGCAGACGGACGGCCCTTTGTTCCTTCTTTCCCAGGCTCCTCTCTTGAGCCTCCGAGGCTCCAATTGCGTTAAAGCCTTCCAGCAAGAGTGGCAGAGAGAACGAGGGAGAAAGGAGGGCATAATGATCTGTCCAACTGGAATCTTCCAATTTCACTGAACAAACAAAACCCCAGATGCAAAAAATGGGATCGGAGAGAGGGGAGAAAGAGAAGAAAAAACAATAAGAACAAACAGATGTGGACAAAAACAAAATAGAACAATCAAACAGGATGAGACGAAAATGTGGGGCCAATCCAAAATTTACATACTGGAGTGTGTGCAGATACTAACCACTAGGTGTCCTCGTCACTGATGCCAGGTTTAATAGCTGAAGGTGCCAGTGGCTCTGCAGCAGATGAGCGTATCACTCACTCAACAATAGATGAACTCTTCTGTTAAATATTAACAAAATAAAACCATCATTCATCACTATTTCTGTCTGTAAAGCTATAATCTTTTCATGCCCTTTCAGTCACACTGGATCATTTTTGTGCTGAACATTTAATCCTAGGTACAATAAAAATATAAATACAGTTGAAAGCACATGTTTACGTACACTGTATAGAAAACCACGCCCCCCTGTTTTTCTTCACCTAAACCTTTCCTGTTTTAGGTCAGTTAGGATTTCACAAATTTTTTTCTATTTGTTAAATGCCTGAATAATAATTTTTCTACACTTTCTTCAAAGTCACAACTTTAGATACATTTTCTTATTATTATCTTAGTATTTGGTAGCATTATCTTTAAACTGTATGACTTGGGTCAAATGTTTTGGACTTCCTTCAAGATTCTCACAATAGTTGTCAGGGATTTTGGCCCATTCCTCCTGACAGATCTGATGTAACTGAGTCAGGTTTGTAGGCCGCCTTGCTCACACACGCTTTTTCAGCTCTGCCCACAAATTTACGCTAGGATTGAGATCAGGGCTTTCCATGGCACTCGTCATTGATTTTTTTGTCCTTAAACTACTTTGTAGCTAATTTGGCAGAAAGCTTAGGGTCATTGTCCATTTGGAAGACCCATTTGTGCCCTTATGTCCTGAGATGTTGCTTCAATATTTCCACATAATGTTCTTTCAAAATAAATGATGCCCTTTATTGTGTGAAGTGCACCAGTCCCTCCTGCAGCGAAACAGCCCCACAACATGATGCTGCCACGCCCGTGCTTCAGAGTGGGTACGGTGTTCTCAGGCTTGCAAACTTCCTCCTTTTTTTTACCAAATGTTACGATGGTCATTATGGCCAATCAGTTTAGTTTTATGTTCATCAGACCACAGGACATGTCTTCAAAAATGAAGGTCATTGTCCCTGTGTGCATTTGCAAACTGTAATCTGCAGTCTTTCAGCTTAATGACTTCTTATTCACAGAGTGGCCTTTCAGCCTAGGTTGGTATGGGACCTGTTTCACTGTGGATAATGACTCTCTGACCAGCTTCGGCAGCATCTTCACAAGGTCTTTAGCTTTTGTTTTGGGGTTGTTTGGCATATTTTGCACCAAAACACCAAAACTGTCTCCATTCTGAGAACTATGATGGCTGGACATTCATATGGTGTTTATACTTATGTATAATTGTTTGAACAGATGAACCTTCAGGCATCTGGAAATTGTACCCAAAGATGAACCAGACTTGTGGAGTTCTCTTCCTGATATCTTGGCTGATTTATTTTGATTTTCCCCATGATGTCAAACAAAGAAGTGTGTTTGAGGTGTGCCTGCAGGTTACTCAGATGTTGTCAACTAACCTTTCAAAAGCTTCCAAAGCCATGATATTATCATCTGGGCTTTCCTAAATCGTTTAAAGGCATGGTAATCTTAGTGTATGTAAACATGAGGCTTTGAAGAAATTAATAAAACAGTCTCTAAAAAGATCTATTTCACATTATTTGGAAATCTAGCAAATAGAAATAATTTTGGTAATCCTAATTGACCTAAAACAAAGTTTATTCTGATTTATTGTCAGACAGTGAGAAAAACAGGTTCTGTGTCTTTTTAGACAATGTATGTAAACATCTGGTTTAAACTGTAAATCAGTGCACAAACAATTACAAGCAATTGTACTGCACATATTGATTTTTTTCCCCAGTTAAAAATACAGTTTTAGTTTCAAGCCCACAAACATTTAGGAGTAGGTGTTTAAATGGTTGGACAGCTCATTTTGGTCGCAGGTAGGAGGATCGCACAGAAATAAGGTCCTGTCTTCGTCACTGAAGTTCCCCAACATGGGGAGTTACATCAGCTTATGTGTGTGGTGATATTTATCAAAAATAAATAAATTGTTTGTAGTTGTGTTGCCTTGTTGCAACCATTGTGCAAAATCAATTTTTATATTAACTGGGCTCTAAAAAGTTAAAGCAAGCGTATCCAGTTGAAAAAACAATGTGTTTTTAACACTGAATGGAAAATGTTCTTGAACCTGAGCGTGTGATAACAAGTGACCACAGAGGGAGGAGGGACTCAGAGAGGGACCTTGGGGACCGTGTCAACGTTTTGTGTGCCGGAGCAGGGACAAGCATTGGGCAAACATTGGGAAAGACTGGCAGCCTTTGAGATAGTGGGCCGTTGATCTAAGACTGAGGAGCTAAAAGTCCACTATCTCCTGTGTGATGCCGCAGCCAAGGTCCTGCTGACATACAGAACAAACACGGATACCTGAAGACAATGACCTTTGAACCCTCAGTGGGAGAGATGGGGTGGGGGGGGTGGGGGAACAGGAAGTGGTGAAAGTGACTCCGGTGACTTCCAGCCTGCAGGCCAAGAATGAATCAGGTGGAATGATTGTAAGTACACGGGTCATTGTACATAAAAAGCTGCACATACACACACATCTTGTTCGAGAGAGCGAAGCACAGATGTGGTGTGTGTGTGCGTGTGTGCCTGTGTGTGTATGTGTGTGTTATGGTGGAAGCGAGAAAGTGAGTCTTCAGATGTAGCGACAGATGGTATTTGATTACAGAGCAGACGGTCGGTGTTGTACAAAGATGCTGTCTCAGCCCAACCTAAGGAGCTGTAGCCTCCGGTTAAGGCAGGAGGAGGACGAGAGGGAAAAGAAACACAGGAGAGAGGGAGAGGGGGGTAAAAAGAATAAAAGCAAGCAAGAAAGACACAAAAGAAGCAACTCCAAAAAATGAGCATCAAAGCACGTAGAGTGAAAAGCAGTGAGGCAAGAACAAAGGAAGAAAAGGAACGAAGCGATGGGCAGGCGTGGTGGAAAGTACAACAGGGGTCATGATGAGAAAATAGCAAAATGACGCAGAGAGACCACACCACGCTTTTCTAAAATACTCCTCTGAAATAACTCCCAACGTACAAAACAACCACATAAATGGGAAAAAAGTGTATGTTTAAAGACATTTAAAAAAAAAAAAAAAATGTAATCATTTAGCAACACAATTATATTTGAACCAGTCGGGAACATATATGAACATGAACAGAAAAATCATTTGGGCAAATTTAAAAATAAAAACATGGTTTTCTGTACATGAACTTGTTAGATAATCTTTAAGGTTTTTTCTAAGTTCAAAACACCAAACATTTTCTGGCACTGCTTTAATCATAACATAAAAAAAAACAAAATATCAGCAGCTTCAGAATTTGATTTGTTGGCTGAAACAAAGAAACCCAAAACAAACAAGAAATGACAAAATTGAAAGCATCACTTTTTAGTTTTAATAATCGATCATAGACTGGTAGAAGATTTTTGAATTGCCATTGAATCAAATGAACATAATTCAACAATATTTGTCCATCAGCTATTTTTTCTTCAAACTGTTATTCAAAGGTTTATTAGCCTTTTCATTTTACAGAAATCTTTACCAATAGTTTGATAGATTGAACTTTATTTATTTATTTTTTTTGGGGGGGGTGGGCATAATCTAATGCCATTGAGTGTGGAAAATGTCATGAAATATTCTTTGATGCACTGGACATGAATGTAAAATGTGTACTTGTAAATAAGCTTGTATATACTGCTTGTTTGTATGTATGAAGGTATTTGGGTATGTCCTTCATGGTTTAAATGGTACAAATAAAAATATGGAAAGTATTGCAAACATTGTGCTAAACTAGAAAAAAAAAGGAAAAGGAAGTCAACTTTATATTTTAAGTGCTGAAAAGTGGAGAAGAGGTTGGAAATAAAAACACTTAGTCTATTATTTTGTTGTTATTATTTGTTCTTTCTGAATCCATATGCTCAAATAAAACTTTCATTCATTCATTCATTTTTTGAACAATTAATGTTTAGCCTGTTAGAGAAGATGCTGCTTGTAAATTTAACATCTGGACCACTAATAGCTGAAATAGTTGGGAAAATATATTTTCTTTCAGTGATTTTCATCATAAACTTTCAAACATGCTGGGAGTTTCAGTGTGTGTGTGTGTGTGTGTGTGTATTTGTGTGTGTGCCTTAAAATGACACCAAACAAACCACAAGCAGGTGACATTTACCACTCTCGTTTTATTTTTATTTCAATTTTTTATTAATTTTCCACAAGCTTGCATATATATACTGCACATACATTCAGTTCATAGAGGGTGAAGGCACAAAAGGCAATTTGACTACTGGTTGTTTTTTTTTTTTTTTTTTTTTT
>JAOXNZ010000085.1:11061117-11072517 GCA_028566095.1 Kryptolebias brasiliensis
AAAGTTCTGAAGCTTAAATTTAACTATGTTAGGCCACTTTTGTAATGTGTTACATTAAAAATAATGGTGAATCTAATTAAACAAACGAACAACAACAAAAAAACTAAAAAGAAAAAAAGCAGAGCAAATGGCTAAGCGGGGAGGAATAGGAGAAATTTACTCATGTAGAAGCTCTTGGAGACAGTTTGGGGACTTGAAGATCTCGGGGACTTCGCTGTCCAGTTTGCAGATGACCTTGTAGATGGCCTTTTTCCAGGACGGGTCCACGTCTTTGCCTGCCACGATGGCATTGAAGAACTCTCTCAATGTGATCTCTGCCACCTCAAGGAAGCGATCGGGGACCTTTGTGAACACAGAGAAGAAGAAAAAAGGTCAGGTTTGAGTATCTCACATTTCCTGTACATGAATGGTTAAAAGTCTCTCAAATATCAACTGTGCCCCAATTATCTACTTTGAACAATATAAAATCAGAGTGATAGCAGCTCCCACATAGCAGCATGTAATAGTTCGTTTTAGTGTGTATTCCTTGGATGCAGGATATGTTGTTTTCACAGTAGATGTAAAACCATAAATCTCCTGTCTCTTGAGTGAGCACTTCCCCAAAAGCCAATCAAGGTGGTGGCCTGAGAAAAGTCGCTTCTTGTGAACTCTCGGGCCTCTCACACTTTTCCCACTTCCCTCCCCGGCAACATGGCTCCTGTGACATGTTTATGAGACCCCGCTGCAACTTTGAGAGTGCGCGGAGCTGACTGAAGAGCGACAGAGAGGTGCTGGCGAAAGAGGAAGTACTAAACGCTTTGGGAACGGGGAGACACGCTTGCCTCTTTAGTGTCCCTGACAGCAGTGCTCACCGACACCGCGAACATGATTAGTCTGGCAAAGATCTGTGACACCTTCCCCCAAGCCAACACTCTGTCACACACACATACACGCTCATGCAGGCGTGAGCGCACACACCAGCGCACACACCTCCTTGTGCCAAGGAGATGACACATCCTGTACGGTGACAGAGCTCTACATAATGCTCGCTGCACACACACACACACATACACACACACACACCCACACACACACACACACACACACACCAGCTACCCTGGTGTACTTGGCTCAGTCTCTCTCCTCAACTCAGAGCTCAGGGCGATGCAGCCTTCAGGGGTCACCTGCTTGGATAATGCTGACTGTCTCCCTGCCCGCCTCCCTTGATACTCACACAGACACATACTGTCACACACACATTTATATATATAAAGCAGCAGCTTGCCCAAATGCCTGACAGAGCGCGCTCCTCTCCTCTACTCTCCTCTCCTCTCCTCTCCTCGAGTGTCCTGCAGATACTCATCAGGAGTGTCAGGACACTGCAAGGTTAGTGGCCACTGGAACATGCACACACACGATGGACACACACATACGGGCTTCTTCTACACAGATATACACACTTATGCACACATGGGACAAACCCACTGCTCCCCTAGGGGTGATGAATGGATGCTAAGATGCCTGTGTGTGTGGTTTGTGCTTATGCGGGAGTGAAAAAGGTGAATCATGAATAAGGAAGCGTGCGTGCAATGTGTCTGTGTGGGTCTGACACACAAGTACACACACACAGAGGAAAACTATAATCCAATTCCCCAAATATTGAATTCCCCATCCAGTGGAATAAAAGTAGACATAATTCATTGTTTAGGCTGCTTGTCGCTGTTGGAATAGTGGCACAATAACCCTGACACGAGGGCACAGGCAAGTTTGTGTGACTGCATGTGCACACTTTTCCCAAAAGACTCCGCTGACTTGGCCAAAGGAGCGCAGCGCCCTAGCCGCTAGATGCAGGGAGTGCTGCATTACTAAGAATATTCCTGCATGGAATTTCTCCTGACGTTTTGACTATAAAAGGACAACAAAACGCTGACTGCAAGGAGAAAGCAATGTCAAGGAGAAAAGGGTATTGGTATTTCAGATCCTCTTGACTGCGAGAGGGAGAGAATGGGAGGGGGAGGTGGGGGGAGGGAAGGAGGGGCTTGAGAAGAGTCTAAGGAGAGAGTTTGGAACAACAGAACAGAGGGAGTTATTCCTGTCCCACAAGCCTTTGTTTTGCCACTACATGTGAGTTGTGTATGTGAGCGAGCTGCCTCCTGACCAGCAGTGCGACTTAACTGTTTGTCCCCCACCCTTTCCCTCAGCTTGTCCCATTCTGCCCCATTCTCCCCCCTCTCCATCATTCTCTCTAGGCTCTAGGGTCAGCTGTTGGGGCCTTTGTTCCAGAGGCATTGTGGGGGATTATCCAGTGTGGCTGTTCATTTGCTCTGCTGTCCCGTAAATGGGGCCAATCGCGTGGCTCACAATCCTTCATACATATTTCATAGGGCTTTTTAACAACTTCTCAGCAGAGACCAAAATTAAAACACAGATGTACAAAGAGGGGAGGCGACAAAGGACGGAGAGTTTTTTTGTCCATTTGCCTGTGTGCGAGGAGTGACACCTGAAAAAAGGCTAACAAGGTGACCGAGAGTGGATTCACACCGAGCACGCCGAATCAGAAAATTTCCTGTTTAGCACTTTTTTCACACATGCACCACACACTTCTAGACATTATTCAGAGGTGTGTTTTGATTCGGTCATTGTCCAAATAAGTCGCAGAATGAAAGAAGTTGTCCATTTTATCACAAAATACCAAAATATATAAATATCCATCAGTGGAAATGACAGGCCATTTAAGACTTGAGAAACAATGTGACTCAGCAATTTTTGCTTGTACGGTCTGACTCAAAAATCATCAAACAAATTCAAGAAGTTGGTGTTATCATCATAAACTGTGGATTTTGTTTTTTTGACTTAGGTTTGGTTGGATTAATTATTGTGATCATGTAAGTCATTTTTGCAACCGAGCTTCCTGTTTTATTTTGTAGTCTGTTTGTTATGCTTCCCTGCCACATGTTCTTGATTACTAAGCACACTCTTCATTTAACCTCTCTCTATATCAGTTCCTCTTGGTTTCATTTGCCATTTGGCCTCTGTATCAGTTAGTCCTCGTCACGTTCCTTTCTTGGCTTAATGCTCAAGTTGAAGCTAAAAAAGTTATTTGACTTCAGCATGGTTTTTGTTGCAAGTTTTAAGATGTGTGCTGCAGGTTTAAAAAAATGCCTTCACCATTACGTGAACATAGATTACTATCACATTTTTTGTTAGGATTCTCCATAAGATTAAACTGGAAATTCAATGCAAGAAAGATAGAGGACAGAAGTGTGTGTATGTTGCAGGAAATTTAAGGAACAAGGCTTTCATGAAAAGAGATATTACCATTGACACTGTGTAATGCAATATGAAAAAAGGAAGACAAGGATGAAAACAGATGAAAGAATCTGCAAAGGTGATAAATCTCTGCTTCCCCTAACCTTTGCATTGTGCTGTGTTGGATAAATACCAATCAAGAGACAAAAGCAAGACAGAAAAAAGAAAGAGGGTCTGATAGCAATGAGGCAGTTAATCACTCCTTTACACTGACTCCCCCCGCTCCCCAACAACTGTCCCCTATTCTCTCCATCTCCCTCTCTCGTGACAGGTTGCTTTGAGACAGAAGGATAAGCTTTTTTTCAGAGAGAGGGAATCGGATTTCCTGCTTTTTGATGAGATAATAAAATATGACGGAGGACAATAGGAGCCTGTGGACGGCTTGCTGGGAGCTATTCACTGCAGCAGCAGCCCCCGTCTTAAGACTGCTTAGACAAACGTTTAAAAAGGTAGCCAGAGGCCCAAGCCCTTATATAAAGGCTACTGTTGCACACAGTGCAAAAGTGTATATGTGTGTGTGCGTCTTTGCCTGTGTTTCGTTAAAGCCTGAGAAATCTCTTCTCTCTTGGTGACTCAGGGTTGGCTGTTTGTTTGACCAGAGTGTTTCTCTCCTTTTGCTTTTGGGAACTGTCAGGAGATGTATTGCACCTTCTATTTGCACAGCGTTAGCCAAACATGACAAGACCCTGGAAGATAAGGCTGTGTGTGTGCGCAAGTGAGTGTGTATGCTAGCAAGCTGTTGCCTTGAAGGATGAAATGCAGGGACACAACACAAGCCCCTCTGCCTAGCCAGGTTAATTCCTAACTCTAACTAAGCCTGGGAATCCCAACACTTCCCATGCGTTCCATTCTCCGTGTGAAACATGGAAACATAAGTTTCAGCTTCCAGTTGCACCTAAAAATGTATCTTTCCAAGAAACCTGTGTTGCAAAAATATTTTAACTCGGCTGTAAAGCCCTAATATGAAAAGAAAAGACAATCCATGAGTGGACCTTCAACATTTTTAGGGATTTGAGCCAGATCTTTTCAAACCTGGAACCCCCCCCCCCACACACACACACACAGGCCTCTGTGCCTCACGTATCTGCTCCAATCAATAATCTACAAAGGCCTTGATAAGCCCTTGGCCCACACTGTCACTTTAAACAAACACAACCCATGTCCCCTGTCTTCCTACCCCTCACCATGCTTGTCCTCAGCCCCCCCTTGCACTGATAAGACTGTGCCATGGCTGAAGAGTCTAACCAACTAAAACAAAAAGACAACTCCTACCGAATCTTGCAGTTAAATCATTTCCATCCTAAGTGACTCATATTCCTCATTTTTCGAACCTTCTGTGTTTCCATGGTACAGTCATCTCCTCAAGTCTGTCTGTCGTCAGGTCTGTGCTTTGGAGACTGTTGGGACGGGAAATGGGCCTCAAAGCTGAGCAAACATCAGCCACCCTCGCTTCACTGATAGCCTTGAGAACATGGAGCCTTGAGGGGTTGTTGTGTATCTATGTGTGTGTGTGTTTGTGCCTTGTCATCTGCTGTGTCTATGTGTGCAGAAGCATTAGCGTCACATGGTGGACTTCTCAAGGTGCACCTTGACGAAAAAGTCAAGGGCAGGGCAGGTTCAAAGACATTGATAAAGCCATTCTTCGTCTTGTCTGAACCCCTAGTACCCTTAAACACATACAAGTTGAGAGTTTGGTTCATCTCAAGGTCTCCTTAAAAAAATATTGTTCACCCTTGTTTGAAAACTTAGAAATTCATTGCCTGATAATATATGGTTGCCCCAGCTTGATGAAGAATCTAAATGAATCTAAATGAAGAGTGGGGGTGTGGGGAGAATGAGGGTCATCAAGTACTGGGCCTCCGGAGGTCAGTAAGTCAACTCAGCCTTAAGAGACAGAGCACAGGAGGCAGCAGGGAAAGAAAGGAGCGAGAGAGTCTGGAAGATAGGAGCAGGACATCTGGAGAGGAGGAGAACAGGGGGAGGGAGGAAGAGGAAGAATGGAGGGGTAGAAGCAAGGAGGGTGGGAGGGTTAGCAAACAAAGGATGGAGTGTAAGGAGCTGCAACGAAGGAGGGAGGATGGAAGATGGATGGAAGGATGCAAGGGCAAGTGAAGGATCAATAAGGCAAGGGAAGAAAGGAAAAATAATAAACTGCAGATTGGATTGAAGTAAGAAGAGTTTGGCATCAGCAGGTCAAGAATGAGAAGCGTGTGTGTGTGCGGGGGGTGGGGTTGGGGGGTGCTTTGACACATCTGCAGCTCTGATGCACACCCTGGTCATTTTGGCATGCGTCCCTTTGCCACGCTTCATTAGTCTCACACACACACGGACGGAGACCAAAATGGTCCAGAAATAATGACATAATCAGCAGCTGTGCCACAGAGCAGGCTGCCCCGCACAAGGTGACCAGGGACAGAGGGAGGAGGGAAGATGGAGGGAGGAGAGGGGAGAAGAAGGGAGGAAGAGGAGGAGGAGGAGGCCTGGAAAAATCAAACCCTGGATAATGCCATGAGATGATGTGTTTGTGTGTTTGAGCAGGTGAAGGCAACAATGATTGTGTACTTCTTAATGCTGGAGTGATTCTACGCCAACCCTGTTGCCCCAGGCTGTACACACTCCTCTGGTCATTTAATCAGCACACAGAATGAATCTCTAAATCTCACATGCATACATATGTGCACACACACTTCACAATGAAGAAAAGGCGTGTCAGGGAGCGTCAAACGGGGGACCTGAATAGCTCCGAGCTGCTGACTGAGACGCAGATGATCACACACACTATTCTTTTCTTTCTCTGGCTCTTTTCACTAAGTCCACAAAAGAAAAAAAAACTTGTGCCATAGTTCAGGTTTATGTTTTTTTTTTAAATCAAAGATAATTTCCAGATTTGTTACATTCTATTAGCAGGTTGTGAGACACTGACTAATGTTTTTATCTTCTACAGATGCTTTTGTAAAAAAGATTCATTTAAATTTATCTTGCCTCTTCAAAGCACTTTAGCAAAATTAAATGATGTATTAACAACAGTTTGGACAAAAGAAGGTAATTTTGTTAAGATTTGAAATCTGCAAAACAAGCACTTTGTATCTACACTTCATGTACAACTGCTTCAAAAGGGCTAAATGTGGACTCTGACCTGTGACTGTGACTTTGTGCATCAATTTTCTGTAGTGAGTGGATTAGCAAGTGTCAGCTATAAAATCCTGGATATTGGCTATATTTTGCATGCTTTTCTATTGCTACTGTGGTATTATTTATTGTCAATTAAGAGCATATTTTTAATTGTTCTCAGGATCATGGAGGGACTACCAAATCTAACGTAGAAGAGTTGAAGCAAAGGAAGAGCCCATTCCACCTTATTGTGGATTGTGATCCCTTTATGTTGAAATTGTTTCACATAGCGGGGGCCTTTTTCTGATCTCTGTGAGGTGAACTGTTTGAGTTTGTGGCACAACCTTGAATTTGTGAATCTGTCAAATCTGTAATTCAGGTAAGGTGTTTTGTTCTTTAGCTCATCATTATTGCTTTAACTTTAAAGAGGTCTTTGGTGCTCATATGTGGATGAATTCCTCGTGTCTTTTCACAAATAGTTCATTCTTTTACTGCTGCTTGTGTTTACTTGTAGATATGCATGCTTGACAAATGGATGTTCTGTGGGCAGGTTTGTTGCTTTGAGATCTTAATGAAAGGGAAATAAAAACAACAAGTGATTGTAGATATGAGGATTCAGAAGAGGGCGAGGGGAAGTGTGTGTGTGTTTGCTGTGGAAATAAACCCACTGGCAAATCGTATTGGTTGTATTTTTGGCAGGTTTGAACTTAAATCTATACCGCCAGCTTGTTTTCATTTATCTTTCTCTATCTTCTACTTCTTTTTGTCTTCACTCACTCTTCAAAGAGACCCCTAAAGCCGTTCGGTAAAAGCACCACACCTGTGCGTGAGCGTTTTTTTTTTGTTTTGTTTTTTTGGTACTTATGTGTCTTTCTTCATGTTTGTATCTGCGTCTTTGCTTTTGCATCCAGTGAAATGGCTCTAACCTTTTCACCTCAAATTCCCTGAGGTCACACCCCGGTCAAAGACACACTCCGAACGCACACACACAGCGCTCTATGTGGTGAGACAACCAAAGACACACACTGACAAAAAAAAAAAGATGAAGAGTGAAGGAGTGGAAGACAGGGAGGGAAAAAGCAGCAGCAGCAGGAGGAGGAGGAGAAAACAGACATTAGCTTCTCTGGGTGGAGAACAAATGGAGCCCCAAGAGGGACGTGAAGAGGAGGAACGAGGGAACGAGGGGGGAAGGAGAGGTGAAGCACACAATGCTATGGGGCACGGCGGTTGGACAGACAGCATCTGCTCTCAGCTCTCTGTGGCTCTGGGAATGGATGGAGAGTTGGAGAGACACCAAAAGCAAGGGAAGAAGGGAGGAAAAAGTTTGACCATGCAGGACAGAGGAAGTCATATTAGAGAAAGTTTTATTGTCATCATTGAGTCACTTTGGGTGAAAAAAAAGACTAATAAAATCAGTGAACGAAGTCTGTGGAAGGATATTATTATTTCAAAATACAGGGATGACAGACGGATGGACAGACAAAAGAGGAAGAGAGACAAAAGGAGTGACACATCTTTGCAATATGAGAAGGAACAGCTGATAAGAGAGGACACATGATACCAGTGTGGGTGTGTGGGGGTGTGTGTGGGTGCGGACGAGGGCTTCTCACTGCTTTTCACGGTACCTCCCTCTCGCATAGAGATCGTATGGACTTCCTCTTTAAATGCCAAGATGTGTGTATGTGAGCAGGTCTTTGGTGGGAGGAGTGCAAACTGACAGAGAAAACTTGGCCTCGTCTGTCTTATGGAAATCTGAGAGTTTCCCAGAGCCATAATAAAACTGCCTCTTTATGGGACCTCACCTCTCTTCTCTGTCTCGAGCCCATTACCGGGTCACACACATTCCTGTCTTATGAAAGATGATGTGTGTTGTCATTGGGGGTTCAAAGACGAGGACGTTAAAAAAAAAAAAGGAAAGAAGAAAAGGACACTAAGTGAGAATTTTCACTTGAGTTCTCACATGAAAGCGCCGCTCGCTCAAAGTCAAGGCTTTGGGAGGCCGGGTGCGTTTCGGAAGACTTTGATGACGACTGACAAAGTGAATGAGAAGCGGAGAAGAAGAGAGGGGATCAGAACAGAGAGGAGGAAGAGGGGGGTCGCTGAGAAAAGAGGAAAGTAGAGTCGGGGTCTAGGTAATTAACGGGAAGCTCTTTAATTACTGCTGGTGTTCATTGTGCCAGAAGGAATGTGACAATTATGCCATTAAAACTTCCTAATGGGAGGGGGAAAAAAAAAAGTGAGCGAGGAGGAGGAGGGAGGGAATAACAGAAGACATGCAAAAAAGGAGGATGAAAGAATGAGAGGAGGGAGGGAACAGAAGGAAGAGAGGACGGCATGAGGGAGGAGGGATATGAAAGGAAAAAAGGGGGAAACAATCGCGACAAAAGCGAGGCTGGGAGGGAGATGGGGAGCGTATTAGGCCAGCACAGTGACAGAGCAGATTAGCATCAAACAAGAAAGGCCACAGACGTGTGTGTGTGTGTGTGTGTGTGTGTGTGTGTGTTTGTGATCACTGAAACAGAGGACATATTCATTCCAAAGACGCCACCAAGGTGGATGGAACTTTGATGATGCAGAGTCTGGCATAGAGAAAATTGTGTGTGTTTGTGTGTGTGTGCTTGCTGAATCTGCGTAGGCTCCTGTTTCAAGTGGTGGTGCAGGCAGGTAGGGGAGGAAGAGGAGGAGGAGGAGGAGGAGGAGGAGGTGGAGGAGAAAGGGGAGAGATCCACAGAAAAGGGCCTTGGAGGCATCCTGATACACATCCAGTACATTTCCATCTCCACATTACCTCTATGACTCACAAACACACACAGAAACTCACTCGCACACACGCTTATAAGACAGTAAAACATAACGAGTGTGTCTGCGCACATGTGTGATGCACACAAACACATCATTCCCACACAAACATCAAAACACACACTACCCACGCACCCGCGCTCGCAAACACACACAATCACTAACAACACCTACACACACACACACACAAAAAAAAAAAGCCACACACAAACACTTGCACGCAAAGTCTTAGCGCTCACCAAGGCGGTTGGTTCATCAGGGGGGTTAGAAATTTGCATGGCTGGGCAAATTTTCCTTGTGCTAAACTCTAATCAGCTCCTATATCTCTCAGACACCTGCCCAGTCAAAAAAACAAAACAAAAAAAAACCTTAATATGCAAAACACCTTCCCACCCTCCTCCACCGATGCAGCTCCTCGGCCAACAGAAGACTTATTCACCTGGCCTCGCTAACTCTTTTCCTCTCGGTCTGTCTTCTTGCAAATTTTTGCATTTATGTAGGCAAATAAGCTGTTCCCCTTAAGCCTGTTTCAACAGTAACTTCCTGTTCCTTGCTCGGCGAAGAATGACAGTCTTGTTCGAGGTGTCGCAGGAATACGAGGCCTCAGAACGCCGGGCGTTTCTCAGAGGGAACGAGATGTCTCCTCTGTTCAGGGCGCCTCGCGTTTTCGGGTTTCATTAACTGCAAACGTTCTTCCTGAAGGTTGCCACACCCAGATCGGCCCAAAAACTAATTTGTTTTACTGTAAAAGAGGGTCAAAGCTTTCCATTTTTATTAACCGTAATTTCTGTTTTGCTCCGACTGTCCTGCAGTACAAACTTGTCATGGTTACACTCTTGAGATTTACATACATCTGAGGCAGAAACCTTCACTGTAGCTACATGCAATGACTATAATGTAGTGGTTCAGTTTTGTGTCAGAATAAACACAAAGCAAATATTTACTTTAATCAGAATATTTTCACATGGTTAAAATCTCATTTTGGATGGCCCTTTTGGTCAGGAGCTATAGGGATGAATAAGTTACCTAAAAAATTCACAGGTTTTAACTTTTATATGTAGAATACAAAAGCTGTATGAGTGGTTAAATATGATTCATACTGCAACGTTAGGAAAACTGAACAACCCTGCAGGAATACGCTTGTAAACCTGTCAATTTTCTGGCGCCAGGTGTTGTAAGAAGAACGTTTTCCAATAAAAACAACCTTTTTGTTGTTGCTGCGGTCAGTTTATTTCAACAACTAAGCCAGTATGAAACTTTGTCATTTCACTTTTTAGAAACTACAAGTCCAGATAATTGTACTGTTCTGACACATTTTCTTCCTTATCAAACTTTGAGAGGATTTGGGGTGATTTTGGCCATCACCCCCCAAAAACAAACAAAAGAAAAAGAGTTCTTGTGTAGGACTTAAAGAGAATAAACCCATCAAAGGTTAAAAATCAGTGATGTATTTTACTGTCAAACTTAAATAACTTACTTATTTCACCATCAGTCCTTCCAATGCAATATGTGGAGATTTTTTATGGTTTGTTTTGTTTTTCTTACAGTTTTTTTAAGCAAAACAGAGTAATGCATGTATATAAGAAGCAAAAAGGGCTTTTCCCCCTCTTTATTCTGTAGATCAATGATTAATTAAATTATGCATTCCAGGACTGGGGAGAATAAAACCTAAACTATCAGAGCGAACTAAAAATGCACAGAATCGAGTAACAGTCTTTAACAGCGTTCACTTTTAATGTCTTTTTCTGCTGCATTTATTTAGGCGTTAAAGTTTAGAATAAAACAAAAAGTAAAAGTGCAAGGCTATGTGTTGCTGCCGGTTTGGTTTAAACTTACAATAATAAATTTCCGCACTTATTACGAGCAGCTAAATAGAAGGAATCTTGTTTTTCCTCTGATGGGCTTTCAGTTGATTGAGACCTCATAGATACAAGTGCCTCTGCCTGCCAGAGTCTCTCAAAGCCTCCCTTAAGAGGTTTGAAGATGGATGTGGGGAAGTGTGTGAGTGTGTGTGTGTGAGTGTGTGTGTGTGTGTTTGGGTGCACACAGAGCAGCCCCAGTGGACAAATAATAATGGAGAGAGACAGAAGGAAACACACACACACAAAAAAAGAAAGTGAAGCCCTTTAATTGTGAGAGCTTGCAAAAACTCCCACTGCTCGCAAGGGCACTTCGCTCCTGCACGTCATCTCCCCCCCACCC
>JAOXNZ010000085.1:11072617-11091463 GCA_028566095.1 Kryptolebias brasiliensis
CAACCAGAAACCTCCTAATGAACCGGTCCAGAACCATTCTACCCCACCCCCACCCGTCTCTCCTTCTTTCTCTCCTTTCCATTTCCCCCTTTGGTTCCCCTCTTTCCCCTTCTCCCTTCATCGGTCTCTCTTTTGTCTCCAAGCTCTCACCCTCCATCCCCTATCTATCCATCTCCCCTCTCCCCCCTTTTTCTCTCCCCTTCCTCTTGCTAAAACAGTAGGACGCTTAACCTTGATAACAGTGAGATTTTTTCCCCCCCTCAAAGTGACACACACACACACACACCCTCACACACACCGGAGAAGTGCTTTGCCAGCATGCCAGGCCGGTCCAAGGGACGGCTGTACCCTTCGAGGTGAACAGGACACCGGGAAATGCAGCAACAACAAAACACACACACACACACACACACACCTCGACTCGATCTTTCTAACACACACACACAGAAAACTAGCTCACTCCAGGTCTTTCTTAACACAAGCCCTTTAAAGCTCTTTTGTTAGCTGACATTGAGAGAGCGAGCACTGTCGATCTTTCAACTTTTACCACACAAACACACACAGAGAAGGTGGCGAGAAGGTGGCGAAAGGAGAAGTATGAAAAATGAGACACAGTAAAGGTGAAGTTACCTGCTGAGAATTTATGATTACAATACACAGGAAGCGCTTGTACATCATGCTGCAGATCATAGGCAAATCATGACAGGGAAGTATAAAATGTGGTTTTCCAAAACACCACCACCAAAAAAAAAAACACCCATACATACACAAGACACACGCACACACACACACAAGATAGATATGAATAACTGTTAAGGGAAAACTAAAACCGAAGAAGAGAAAGAAGTTAGATATCTATTTTCTTCCTCCTCATCAGATGAGACTTCCTCACGTTTATAACTGGACTAAACAAACATTTTACAGAATTTGTAGTTTGGAAATTTTGATCAAAATTTGTCTGCGTATTCCCCATTTTAAAACAGTGTACTTTGGAGGAAATATAGTTTCACAAAATTAAAAAATGGGATATTAAAGTACCATTTTACAAAAAGAAAAGGTTTCTGAACACTATTTAGCTGCTGCTCTGTTTGCTAGATGTTGTGAGGATATGCACCAGGGTTGGTTCAACTACACACCTTTTGTTTAGCCAAATGACAAATAAAGTTGAATTGAAAAGCATTAATAAATGCCTCATAATTATGTGTTTTAATAGATTGTAAACATGTTAGTTATTATACACTTATATTAGAGATATAATACACTTTTTACAAGTTAATGCAGGCTCCCTGTTTTAGCAAAAATCAATTGCTGTTTTTACAGGTTTATCTGCTCACCTAAAATTATGAAAAGTTATTGACAATTATTATCTTACCTGTTGTAGAAAGTGCTTTAAATTACCTCAGTTTGGAGAAATGAGGTTCAATTTTGATCAGACTCACACACTTAAAGCTAGTTTGAGTGGGAACAAGACCAAAGGGCCTTTACATGTTCATCAATTTTGTGTTAAACGGCTGTTTATTTTGAGTTATATGGTTTTGCAACGGCAAATCGGAATGAGCTAGTTTTAGCACTTCTGGATTATTATTATTTTATTTGTCAAAATCTGCCAAAATAACCATGTAAAGAAAAACAGACAGCTGTATAAAGGTTTATAAAATAGCTTTCAAAGTTTTAAGTTAGTTGTTTTACGACAATCTAGTTGATGAAGAAACCAGTTGCTGTGGCCATTTTCATTCTGTGGTCTGTAACTGTTTATTTATTGTTTACAAAGCGTTTACAGCTTATTAGCGTGAGTACTGATTCAGTATTCACACTATTGTTTTTCAGTCTTTACAAATTTTTTTTAAATTTTTTTGCAGTCTATATATTAAAACATTCAGCTAGTTCAGGAAATTATTACTTTTTTGTAACTTTTAAAAAAATATTTAATTTTATTTATTTAGCATTTTGCTTCTTCAAGCTTTTAGCTAATGATTTGCTACTTTTAGATTTTAGTTAGCTTTTGACACTTTTAGCTAACTGTTGCTCATTTAGCTCTTTGTCAGCCTTTAGCTACTTTTACCTTTTAGTTAGCCTTTTGTTAGTTTTAGCAAAAGGCTAACTAAAGGTAGTGTTTTGGTACTCTTAACTAGATATTTGCTACATTTAGCTATTAGCTAGTGTTTTGCTGTTTTTAGCCTCTAGTTTATGTTCTGCTTTGTTAAGTCAGTGTTCTGCTAATTTTAGCTTTAACACCTCCGTTTCAGCTTCTTCAGCAATTTTCAGCAAACTCATTCAGCGCTCAGCAGTCCCACTGCATTATTGCAGAAAATGCTATTTCTCTAGTTTATAATGGGATTTTAGCTATTTATTGTTCCTTTATAAGGTCAGTTTTATTAGCTATAAACTGGTACCCAAAAACACAATATAACACAGGTCGGATGTATCAGAGACTTGAAGTCAGCAGTAAGAACAGAAGGACAGAGAGAGAGAGACAGAGTCAAAGAGGGCACAGTGAGACAGTGTCACACTATCCATCTGATTCACCAAGTATTGGGTGAAATTTCATGTTCTCATATGGACCACATTCACTTTCAGCTCCCTTCTTCTTTTACGAAGCACATAACGCTCTCAGACGTCAGCCTGAGCTGACTTGCTGAAGCAGTTACCTCAAAGTCGTTGGCCTTGTTGTAATGCATGTTGAGGGCTCGAAAGAGCTCGCAGTCCCGGCTGACGCTCAGCTCCTCGGCTCCGGTGACGCCGTCGTTGATGGCCTGGCGGGCGAACTTCTCCATCTGGATGTAGTAGAACTCCCTGAAGTTGCTGAACCACTTGATCAGCTGGGAGGTGATGCAGCGGTTAAACTGGAACAAGAGATGGAGGGGTTTGAGTGTTTAAGTCACTTTGTTTTTAATTTACAAATGATTAACCTTTGAGGCCATCCAATTCAAGATGGCTGCCACAGTCAATTGTCCTTAGAAAACACAAAAATGTCTATAATTCAGTCAGTTTTACAGAAATTGATATAAAATCTGGTGTGTTTGTAGCTGAAAGTGATGCACAAAACATACACCAAGTGCTAATCGTTCTGCCAAATATTTGCTTGAAACTTTATCATTACCTGTATGAGTCAATCCTGCTTGTTTGTTAGCAAAGTTTCTCATAAACCACTTGACAAATTTGAATGAAACCTTCAGAAAGAAACCACTGGATATACAGCTAGAAATTATTACTTTTTGGACTCAACCCAATTCACTCTAGCCACCACAGCTAATTAACATTAGCCAAGACAAAAATGGTTATAATTCTGTCAATTTTACAGATATTGACCTAAAATCTGATGTGGTAGTAGTTGAGAGTCATTCACAACACATACTCAGTGTGTGACATCTCGCATACTGCATGAGATTGTGCATGGTTTGAACAAAACAGTTACAATCCTGTCATTTTTCTTCATGAAAAGATCTTGGTCTAAAACTCTGGCATGAAAGATGGTGGGCAATATGCATTCCTTCAAGGAATGCTAGGCCTTTTATTCTGAAAAGACTCGAAAAGGATCTGACAAACTGTTTCGTGGTAACATGTGGAAAAGACTGACGTGTCAGAACCTTGGATTTGAGTATGAATGAAGAGCATATAATATCAGTGATATGAGGCGTGAGGTGAGGTGGGAGGAAACTGCAAGAGAAAAACGCCAAGTGAAAGAGAGAACACAGGTTGTTGAGTGAGGGAAGATAATAGAGATATTAAGTAAGACAGCAAAGCGAGGAGGTTGGAAGAAAAGAAAGAATGGCAGAGTGTGTGTGGTTCATCTTCCCCGCTGGGAGCAGACCTCCCCCCCCCATCATAACCCTGAAAGTGGAGGGAGAGGTGGAAGAGAGAGGGGGTGAGACCGCAAACACATAATTGACCAGAAAAACGATTAAGTCATCATCTGAAGCGCCCCAGCCCGCAGGGGGCTCAAACATGTACTTAACCCCGTTCAACAATTACACCCTGATCTTCCTCCCCTTCACACACCTCCCACACAGGGAGGAAAGGAGAAGAAAAAGACGACGATAAGCGGTGTGGAGAAGGCTGCGGCTGTTTGATCCGTGCTGCTCGAATGGATTAGATTGAGATAAACCCGGTTCTGTCTCTTTCTTCCTCCTGTTCTCACAGTGAAAACAGATCCATCCCTCTAAATAAAATCTTTTGCTCTGGATTTTAAGTTTGTTGAATTAAAAGTTTTATTTGCTCCTCAAACTTTCTGAAATTATTTCCTCTGGTCTCTAAAAGCTTGTATCCTCCAGTCATCATCCACATCCTTACTGACACACACAGACACACACAAACACACGCACACACAGCCAGACCTTCAGTCCTCCCTCTTTCTGTGGTGCAGGAAGAAAAACGAGGGTGGGACAAAGCGCTCCTAAATGCTGAGCGCACTGCTCGCTGGGGAGGCAGAGCGGTTTTGACATGGAGATTAGACTCTGCCTATTGTTTGACAACACATACACACACGCTTTTCCTGATCTCAGGCGACACTCGTGAAGATGGGAGGGCAAAGTGGGAGCGCAAAAAAAGTTGTTGAATGAAAGAAAAACAGCTGGAGCAAGATGGGACAAGACAAAAAAAGGGATCTTTCTGGAATGATCAGAGGATGGAAAAGAATAAGTCTGATGTTTGGCAGGGAGTGTGTGTGTGGCTGTCCTAAAGTGCACGGTGAGCATAAACGGGGAGGATGGGTGCATCGGACAATGGTGTTCCACTGGCTGGGATGGTGGCGGCGGGGGTGCAAAGGGAGGGGGGATAGGAGGGGGTCGGAACGTGAGCAGTCAGCAAGCCAGGGTCATGACATCGGAGCGTCAAACAAACAAATTACTGACACTTACAAATACGTTGGAGTGAATTCTTAAACACACACAAAGAGGCAGAGAGTTGGAGTGTGACAGAGCACAAACACACTCTTTCACTTACAGTGTTTTGTGTGAAATCAAGTCCTATTGAGGGTGAATTTGAGACACAAGTGAATGGGTGTTTATCCATGCAAGCGTGTGTGCTTACATGCATCTGAGTGTGTGCAAGTCGGAGCAATACATTGTGAGATTAAAGCCAGTGAATGTTGCCATCACTCATGAGAGAGACCTTTGGTGTCACTGCAGCAGAGTGACAGAATACATTTGTCACTTTGGACAAAGATTACTTTATTATGCCGACAGCAGGGGTGAAGATGTATTAGGGCCCGTGAAGCTGCGCTGTGGCTCAATCACAACATCAGCCACACGTCCACAGAAATACTGTACGTTGCTGGTAAATAATTAAATTATATCCACATTAACTCCCCTCCTAACACTCAGGGATTAAATTTTGGCAAGTTCCCCGCCTTCAGCTTCCAGCAGTCTTGGTTCATTAAGTTGCTGGTGGGGCACAGAGACCCCCTGATAGCAGCTAAGGACGGGTGTGTTCAGAGTAAAAGGAGGGAATCGGTTCAAAGGAGCACATCACTGCAGCTCCTTAATCAGAGCTGGCAGGGGTCAGCCAGCACAGACATAAGAAGGCGTGAGGAGAATGTGTGTGTGTGTGTGTTGGACATGGCACTATGTGTTTGAGCATCTATGTGTGTAAAAGTGTGTGTGTGGCTAAGAGGCAGAGCAGAGAGAGAGACAGTGGAAGCGTGTTTCTCACACTCACACTCAAGAGCCTGTGAAAGGTCAGTGCTTAGTGCTAACAGCACGAGATAGAAAGTGGCATGCACACACACACACACACACACACACTTGCACACATGTTCTGTTGATGCACAGACACACACTGAGGTCTAGAATAGGAAAACACTTAAGTGTCCTTTGTCTAAACTATATTAGTCGCCTGCAGGAAGGATTCAGGCGCTCACTAAGTCTCAAACATCTGCACACGCATCACATTATTTTGGAGTTTTGTCTTTAGGCTTGCTGGGATGTTTCACTGAAAGGCATTTGGATTAAAAGCTACGCGGTCTCCCGAGCCAACACTTTCTGTAACGTAGCGATGGACTGCACAGCAGAAAGCACACAGATGACCTCAGAGTGCTCAGCAGCATCCAGAACAACCAGAGAGGAGAGCAGAAAGACACAGAAGCCTGCACGGGCCTCCCTCTCTGTCTCTTTCTCCTACTCGCTCTCTCTCTCCCTGTCGTAAGCCCCTCCACAGTCATCAGGGCTTTCCAACGTTTCCTGTTGTCGCAGAAGTGAATTGTGGGAGATAATCTCTGGGTGTCTATTGGCTGATTGCACACAAAAAAAAGCGGCCCTGGAAAGCGGGCTTTTGTTGCTGCTGTGACTCAAAATCCAGCCGCTGGCTTTTCTTTCTCCGCTGGCCCCGACGAGGCACACATACCATGCCACACCATCAGCAAAAAAAAAGAAAAGAGAAGGAATGACATATAGAAACAGGAAAACCCTCTTGACCTCAGCTGCTCAAGAGCACATGACTGGCCCAGATGCTACGGCTTGTTACTTATGGCCACAGATTAATAGGAAAAAAACCTCAAAAACTAATAAATTTATTAAAACAAGAAAGTCAATTTACCATTTCTTAAGTTACAAAGATAATGCTCAAGCAAACTTTACAGAAAAGACAACAACTTTTCAAACTGACCAAAGAAATCTCATTGCTCTCTTCATCCTTGCTCAAAATGCTATCTACAAAAATAATGAGATGTTTACAGCTAGCAGGGTAATATAGGCTTACATTATCAACACCAATAATAGCATTAGGACAAATCTGTCAAAACATAAAAAAAAATAACAAAGAAAACATCACAATCATCTTAAAAGAAGCTTAGTAAAGGGGAACAACAGCTCCAGCATCTCCCAGTTGTAAGGCCAGCCCATCTCATCGGTTCTTGATGTTTCAGACCTGATTAGTCAAGACCTGATTAACCTTAAAGACTTTTGTTTGAAGACAGACCCTCGCTAAGAGGCTGTGCTCGCTAAATCTAATTAGACAGTCCCATTCCCATGCACCAATTTAAAGCCTGAGTTCATTGTTATTTACTGAGAATGAAAACAAACTACTGTGACCCATAATCCCCTAAATATCTTGACCCTATTTAGGTTTCTGATGAGGCTATTCATGATGAGGTCACTTCCATGGGAACGATTAATCAGTGAAGCAAATCTCTAATTTAATCTTACATCTTATCAAAAAAATCTTTGAATCGGTGATACAGTCAATAAAAGATATCAACATGTGCCTCATTTCTATCGTGTCCAGTAATGTTTTCTGTGTGTATGATGTGAACTCGGAGTCATGGTTGTTGGTGAGTGCAGCTGGTAGAAAAGGGAACCTTTATCTTCTGATTTGAATAAGATGGCTTGGATCTGTTGCAGTATTTACCCCTTGTATGGTCCAAAAGAGGCACAAACACACACACACACAGACATAAAGCCAACAATACCAACAAATTAAATTATGCGTACCACATAGCAACTGTGTTGATGTTCTTGTTTATCTGTGCAGTTTACATATTGTGCTTTGCAGTCCAAATTTTTCTTTATTAAACTCCCTGTGGAGAAAACACTCATTCTTGCCATGTTCCCTAAACCAACTCCTTCCCCTTTTGCCCCTCCCTCTGTCAAGCCATCAAATCATCCTCCCTCCACCTGCTCACCGAGCCACTCCTCCATCTCCAGCCTCCATCCTCCTCTCTGCCCTCTCTACCCCTCCATTACTCATCCTTCTCTTTATCTTTAGAATACTCACAGGCTCTCCAGTTTCCATTCAACTTCCTCATCGTGCATGTTTTGCATAAAACCATAATTTAGCGAGCAGAAAGGACCTCATTTTAAGACAGACAAGTGCACATTGTTTGCTGCAACTGTACATCTCAATTTTTCAACCAAACTTCCTTTTTTTTTTTTTTTACATCAGGTGCATTGATAAAATATTAAACTGAGCAAAAGACAGAACAACAGCAGAGGTGAAAGTGTGTGTCTATCCATTATACGAAACAGTCATTATTTTAAAATGACAAAGTTATAGCAAATGAGTTTGAAAATAAAATACTAAAGTGGTAAAAAAAAATAAAACAAAAACGGGTGAGGTTTTTAACCCCAAAAATTGAAAACTCACCTTAACATCAGCAAAAAACATCTTCAGCATGTTAGAACTTGGGTAGCGGGTGTAGAAAAACATGAGCTTGGCCTTCTTCAGATGATTTGGGGAGAGACCTTCTTGGATCTGGAAACACTTTCTGTTAAGGCCATTAACAGTTCTTTGGATGTAAATACATCTGCTATCAAGCTAACATATATCACAAACATGTGTGTGCTTGCTAATGAGGTTAGATAGACATTTAGATGAAGGTTAACCAAATTTTTTTTTTCTTGTACACATGAACGCGGGGTTTCTGAAGGGGGGAGTTGAAGACAGAGCACCAAAGCAAACCCATTTGCTTGCAATTAGCATTGTCCGTATCAGGTGTGAGAGTGTCACGGTAAATAAAACGCTCGCCAGCAGTACAGTCGAGGCTTTTACATAAGGAGGCTCATTTCACAGTCAAAGTAAGCAAACGCCTTTGCCTACACCCTGCGCTAACCTCCACCTAAAAAAAAAGGAGGAAGAAAAAAGCAGGCATTTGCATATCACAGACAAAGACAGCAGTTAACGCCAGTGACGGGCAAGAAGGCCTAATGGCTTGGCGACAACACATGCCAAGCATGAATATTACTGTCTGATGCTGGCTGCATCAGTGGCAAAACAAGTTGTAGGAGATCCCACACTGGTCTGGGTGGCGTGGAAAACCTTCTAACACTCACAAATACATGTTTAGGGGCCTTGTCTTCCTAATGGATCTCCTGGACGGAACAGCGGAAAGGGATGGAGATGGGCTGTTGGGGGCACCTTGAGGGATAGCATGGTTCCAGCCTTCAATTACATCCCCCTCCTCCTCCCTCTGCTCAACCCCTAAACTCCCCCCCCAAGCCTCTCAGCCATTGCCAAACCCTTGGAGGAGCAAAAGAAGGAGGAGTAGGAGGAGGAGAAGAAGAGAGGCGTTGAGGCTTTGGACTCGGCCAGTGATGAGAAGACTGAAACACATCTGCGCCACTGAACGGCCCAAGCCATTTCCATGGTGAATTAACGGCCGTATAATACATCTGATAATTTCAATCTGGGGGATAAGACATTGAAAAGGGAACAGGGGAGGGGGGTAAAGACCTCAGGCTGGTTCAACATCAAGAGAGAGCTAAAATCACACAGAATGAGCTGTACTCAGTTTTCATGAAGACTGTTTACGACTGAGTGGATAAAATACATCGCTTGACATTGATTCTAATGTACAGGGTTGGCCGTGATTGTTAAAATCAGTCAAGTGTCCAGATGTAGCTGTAACTACAGAGCGGGAAGAAAGCATCAGCTGCTAGATTGGATTGCCCTTGGCCTTCGGGTTACACGGCAGAGCCAGCAAATCCTGAACCATGCTGGGTTGGCTCCTTAAAGACCCCGTCTACTTTTTTGTGTGATTTAGAAAGGGAGAGGGAGAAGGAAAGTACACCCAGTGAGGGTCTTGCAGGGGGGAAAGCCCTGGCAGACTGGTGTTACTCTGACAGTCCCGGCCAAAAGAGCAGCACTTCACTTTCCACACCACACCATCTGCTCCAAGCAGAGGGGACACAATGGCTCCTCAGTCACAGCAGAAAGAAAGAGATAGCTTTTTTCTTTAAGAACAGGTGAGATTTGTCTGTTGTGAAAGCTCCGTGCTTATATTCAGATTAATTTGTTTTTGCGTTTTCAATTAGGATTAGCAACACTTTCCTCTTATCGGACATTACAATTCTACTACACAATATCACCTCCCTTCAGCTACCAATTAAAAAGCCTTATACTTCCTGATTAGACAGTTTCATTCCCAATTCACTCACAGCTTGCAAATGTAATTGTGATTGGACTTAGGGGTGGCGTGCGAGGCTATTATTTTGTCATGATGGCGTGCTTGCACCAGCTGGCCCACTGTTCGCCTGCCACATCTGACAAGATATCATCATTCCCACAACACTTCCCAGAAGCCTGAAGTCATGACAGAAAAATAGCTGCTCTACTTCCTAATTCATAGGTGTAAGGACAAGAAAATTTGGAGCCGGACTCTGAACAAATGGGAAAATTGATAGCAGCCATCTGCTGTAAAACTCTGGCGAGAGCTGGTGAACTTGAACGCACCTCGCAGAGTGTCTGACAAGCTGCCTCAAAAAAAAAAAAAAAAAACCTACAGAAGCATAGTTGCAACAAGATACAGAGTACAAATGCAAATACATTTGGAAAATATAATTGTTATGACATCACTAAACTGTTTCTTTAAAAGACCAAACTTTTCTTTAAAACACATTAAAATAAACACAACAGATAAAAGAAAACCTTACACCTTGTTTTCTTAATTGTTTCCATTTGGGGTAGTACATCTGTTAATGTCCTGAATTTATAAATGCTACAATGAAAGCCACAGCATCTGGCATATGTGGTTATTGTTTGATTGGGTTTTTTTTTCCTTCCTTACTTTCTCTCAGACTCTGCATGTCTCTCTCCCCATTTTCTCTTTTCATCCCTCCATCGGGAGCCCGTAGAGAAGCAAAGGATTATGGATCTCTGGAAAGCGTTCACCCTTGGGTCAGAAGACAAGACAAGGCGAGGTAATGAAAGATAAACAGCTCGCTGCAAACACCTGTTAACGTCCGCTTCAAAGAAAAGACGGAGAGGAGCGGGGGGTTGGCATGGAGGGAAAACAAAAAAAGAAGTATTTGGCTGCCAAGCAACAGCCGAAGGGCCCCCCGGGCTGTTGACAGATCTTTATGAAATGAAAAAGGAGAGAAAAGAAACGACAATGATTGTGGGCTTTTTACAACAGCGATGGATGATAAGAGGAACACAAGAGAAAACACAAGCAATCATAAATATACATCTTTCCCCGAGTCCTCAGGCAAACCTTTTGTGACATGCACACACACACAAAAGGCCCACAAAAAGACTAGACACTCAGGTGCACACAAAAGCAACAACAAGGTGTTCACTTAACTAATATACACACAACAAGAAAAAGGCTGTAGGATTAATTTCTTAAGTGTGTAATGAATGTTAATGAGATGAAGACAAAGCAACTGATGGGACTCAAATCAAACTTTCATAAGGGTTAGAGGGTGTTGAATGGTCAGATACTAAGGAGGTATAAGGGAAACAGAGAAGCGACTCAACATAACTGTTTAAGCTATTAGTCTTGTGTCCACAGGGGATTCCATTTGAGCCTCCCATAGGGGATAGCCTCTTTATCCACAGAGCATTATTGGGGCAAACTGGGGTTAAACTGTAAGACAGGCTATATAACACCACTGTGAGCTGAGGTTCAGGATATCTTTCTCCTTAACATTTCAGCCTGTATTTCTTAAAGTAAAAAATAAATTTGTGTCAGTAAATGTATTTGTGAGTAAGTGATATATGACAAGAAAGCTTTTAAAGCACTTAGGTTTGAAGATGGAAGAAAGGGCTGTATGGTGCTGTGAGAAAGAAGAGGTACGGGTATAAAAATAAATGCAACAATGGTGAAGGGAACAGTAGTGGGAGGAAAAGTGATTCATCAACAATTTCTCAGTTTCTTAGGCTAGTTTCAAACAGATTCAAAAAGATTTGATTTTTAACTCTTTGTGGTTCAGATGCATGGTTTCAGACAAGTCTCAGAGGGGTAATACCACCTGTGAGCAGGTTTTCACATGAATAAACTGGCTTAAACTGGTCAACCCAAATTTTAAACATCAAAATTACTTTTGCTTTACCTTTGAGACTTCTGAAACTACAAACCTCACCTTGTTTTGTTTTTTTCATTTTTAAAGGATACATTGCTTCCTGAGTAAGGTGAGATGTCAGACATGTCCTGAAGATCACCACACTCTGACTTGATCAGGGACAAGGAGAGACTCTCAGCTGTGCTGCCCGGGTGTGCTGGTGAACAAGAGCGATGGTGGTGTCCCAGGTGGTGGCCTGATGCCATCTTGGTCCTCAGACTGGTGGTCTCCCGGGGCAGGTCCATGGAGTCTGGTGAGGTACGGTCCTTCCCTGTGTAACCACCCGTGGGAGCACCAAGGGGAGTCTGAAAAGGGTAGCCCATGAGCGGCAGTGGAAAGGGATGCCGAAAAGATGGAGGACTGAAGCCCATGGAAGCAGAGAGTGAAGAGGGGTGAAGGGCAGGATGGTGATTACTACCATGGGCACCCACAGCTGAAGACTGGTGGTGGTGCTCACTGGGTGTCTTCCTCACTACTAAGGGCAGTGCCTCAGTTTGGTCATTGGTGGGGCCTGGGATCCCTGGCATGCTAGCAAAGGAGTCCAGTGGGTTGGGAATGATGACATCGCCAAAGCACTGCAGCCTCTGGTTGGCGGTGTGAAAGTTTGGGTTGTCTCCATTTACAGCAGGAGGAAATCTTTCAGGGGGTAGGGAAAGTGGAGGAAAGGCCTGCTGAGGAGTAGGACGTGGAGGCTTAGCGAATACTTTAACCACCGTGTCCACTACCTGGGTCATAGCTGAATTCAGTTCCTGCTTCAGTGTTTCTGCGAGCTGTTTACCTTCAGTGTGCATGGAGGAGCCCGGACCTCCTTTGCTTCGGCCAAGTCCATCTCTTCTCGGTTTTTCTCTGTTGGCCAGCATAGCCTGCTCCTGAAGCAAAGCCCGTGCTCTGTCAAGGAAATGGCCTGGATCCAGTTCAGACATCTCATTGTCAGAGCGCAAGTCATCTCCGCCCCGGTCATCTCCACCAGTGTCAGACCTCACTGGGCTGTCCTCTGACATGTTTCCTATGTCATTATGGAGGTCGTTGTGTTCTGAGTCATCGGTGGAGTCGTAAATCTGAAAGAACTTCTCCTGCAGCTGTCGTAGCTGCTTTTGCATGTCCTCCAGCTGCAGCTTGAGTTGTCGCCGCTCCTCCTGCTTCTGCTCCTTTCTCTGGCACACCAGCTGAGTGAAGCTTTGCTGCTGCTGTTGAGGCAGCCGCTGTTTGCGCTTGTTCTCTCGACTGCTGCCGCTGCACACCTCTCCTCCCCGTGGGCTGCTGGGGCCCTGGTGTTGAGACTGAGGTGGAGGGCAGTCCAGCTCCATCTCCCGCTCTCCATCCATCTCATGGTCACGCTCATGACGGGAAGCAGCGGGCACCACCACACTCGGGGAGTGACTCATACCGCGTATAATGTTCTCTACCCGGGCTCGCTTGGCACGGAGGTGTTCGTCATTGAGGCGTTCAATGTCGAAGGTGGCCAGGCCAGGAGGGCGGCCAAATGGAGACAAGCACTCTTGAGGGGTGCTGTCCTGGGAGGAGTTACTGCAGGCGTCCTCCTGTGGAGCATCTGAGCTAGCATTAGAGAGCCCTGATCCAGGGAAGCCTGTTTCCACTCTGTCACCCCTGTCTCCTCTTTCTCCCCTCTCAGGCCCTCCTCCATTTTTAGCAATGTTATTCTTGAGAAGCTGAGAGATAATGGTGGTGCCAGGGAAGGGCATCATGGCATCCTCATACGAGTTGGCCCTCTTCAGTAGCTTTCGAAGTACATTTGACTTGGACTCACTGTCGCTAGCTGACACAACGCCAGGCCCACCATGTGGCTGCACTACAGAGCACTCCATGGAGTCGTTGTCTGATCCGTGGTGAGAATGGGAGCTCAGAGAGTTCATGGCACTGAAAATGGCTGCTTTGGCGCGAGCGATATTATCAGTGGTTGCTGCTGTGGCTGCTGCTGCTGGGGAGGCTGTACTGCCGACGGTCCTCTTAACACCAATGTCCACACGTCTTCGCTTGGTCTGTCTATTCAGGAGGGAGTCGCTGTCATGGTCCGGCATCACGGGCTGCTGCTATTGGGCCATATCCCACAAACCCAGTCCTCTAGGGTCAAAGCTTCTGTGTATCTGAAGGGGAAGAAAATAAAGTAGCACAGCTCACTAAAAATAAAATTTTCATGCTTTAACTTTTATTTTTCTTGGCCTCTATTATATCAACATTAGGACCTAATCAGCAAAAAAGCCAAAACAATCAAAACTCTCAAAAACATTCGAAATATCAGCTAATGTTATTGAGATTTTTGCCTCAAGAAAGCAGACATTGTTTTGCCCGATGTTTCTATAAAGACAGAGACATTCATGATTACATTTAAGCAGTAAAGCTGTAAGAACCAGTGACATGAGGGTAAAGATAACAGTCGAGATTGGGTCAGGTTTAGGCCTTGGCTCGACATTCCAGGGCAAAGTCCTACATTTTATCCTGTCCCCTGTTACATGCTGCGCGACACTGAACCAGTTCCCACGGAACACAAAGCTGCATAAAATTATGATAATTACTTAAGTACTTGTCCTCATTTCCATGGTTGTGCAGTGTGAGCGTACATAGGAGCTAGGAGCTAACAAAATCAAATCAAAAGAATAAAATGAGGTTCAGATTATTTTTTTAAAAACGGCAAACAGGGGAAGGGAACGCACATCTTACACACTATGACACGCTCAACTCCTACTAAGCAAGACAGCCTGGTCTGTTTTAATAAATTATTTCACACCTTCTTCACACATTGTGGAATTTTAAAATTCTGTGTTTACTTCGATCAATATGGTCATCATATCTTACTCGACGGGGAGAGTGACAGAAAAAAGAAACACAAAATAGACCTATTGATTTTGGTGCCAGCGTGAGCTCACTTCTGTGTTTTTTGTTTGTCTTTTCATCTGGCAGGGGCAGTTAATTCTGCTCAAATGAATAGGTCGTGAGGGTCAACTCTGGCAAAGAGCAACTTAAAGCGCTCTTACAAAAACCCTAATGCTCCTCTGAAAGCAAACCGTTTTGTCAGTACAGGTCTGCATCAATAGTGCTATGTAAGCAGCGGTGGCGGTGTCTTAGTCAGAGCCACATCAAATGGTCTCAAATGTAGAGAAACGAGCAAAAGCAACTTGAATGTTTAAGATCCTGAAGGAGCAAATAAACCGATTTAGAGATTCAACTGAAAGTTGGCAAACATTCAGTTTCTTTACACACTCGTGAGAAAAAAAACTGAATCCTTTAAGAGGCCGTGGCTCAGTCAGAGCAGCAGAATAATCCAGGGGACAGAATTTAGCTTGATTTTAAAAATGGAAAAATAACCCTGTTACACTGTGTCAGGTTAAGTCTGGGATGAATCTACAAATAAGCGTTTTGGATATTAAACAAAGAATATTAGATTTCTGTCTATTTTATAATGATGTCACTGAAAGATATTTTTATATTTAGAGGGAAGTTGGACCAATCAACAGGACAAATTGCAGTTTTGTGAGCTTTAACAATACAGAGTTTTACAGGCTGTTTGCACTAATTCAGATCAATTGTTTTACCTTGATGTTATCATTTTTAGAAGAAAAACATCTCTTCTGTCACTGAGTCTCACACACAAACACAAACACAAACTCACACAGACACACACTCACTGTTGGCTATGTTACACTCTGACACAAGTTACATGCATTTTCTTTAAAAATACCCTTTTATAAAAATCGCACTTTTATATGAATACAAGTCCAGATGTGTTGTAAGAATAATGTTTTGTCTCTTTTAACCCTTTAGTAACTTGTGTCTTTAGAGCCAGCAGCTCAAACAAGGAGCAACAAATCTACAAGGATTAAAAAACTTTGACATAATCGCTTCAGGATCTTAACAAAGAACTTGAAATAGTCCCCTGCACCTGTCTTTTCGCGCACCTGCTCCCCACTGGTCCTGCACACTCTTCTTCTCTATTTCTATCTCACTGATAAATAAAAATAAAGCTTCAAAACCTTTAGGAAGCTACGAAAATCAAAGAGACACCTCCTCTTTTCAGCTTATTTTAAAGAGCCTTTTCTCGCTGGAAACACATTTTAAATCATTAACCATAGCTTCAAACTTTTCAAAAAAAAAATGGAAGGAGAAGAGGTAAACATAAGTTAAAGGTAAGATCTTTTAATAATGGTTGCAGTGGAGTTGATGTCTGAGGATGTTTTTGCGCAGACAAGTTGGACCAAACTGGCAGCTCTTTATCAGAGCTGCCCAGAGAAGACAGAAGCCGAATGTAGCTAAAACAGAAGGGATGACCTGCTTACAAAGACTTTCTGTTAAAAAAGGCACAGAAATGAAATTCAACCCCCAGCAAAAAGAAAATAACAGCTTTGAGGTCTGTGAAAATTCACGATTTTTAAGGAAGGTTCTGTTTATCTCATTTTCCGTCCAAAGTCAACTTATAGCAGCTCCTCGTAAAAAAACAAAAAAATAAACAGAGAGAGACAGAAAAAAGGAAAAACTTACTTCGCTGAGTTGCAAATCAACTTGATCTCTGCTTTGATGAGGAAGGCTGGGCTAACGTTCGCAAATCATCCTCATCAAAAAAAAAAAAAGAAAAAAAGAAAAAAGGGCTGCTCGCGCAACTCTCAGCACATTTTACCAAGTTCAGGGAAACCAAACGCAGCGAGGAACATCGCTTCTATAGATCCGCTCCCAGCCGCTGCTTATCACCGGCAGAAATTAGCCCCGTTAATGATGTTTGATTTGTTTATTAATTTTCCGCCCACCTCGCACCGGCGAGGCAGAACGAGAACAAGGGAGAGGGAGGTATCCGAGGACAAGGTTACTTACCCTTTAGATGAAACACGGGGAGGGGGGGACAACCTGAACTCCAGTATGAAGAAGGGAGAAAAAGAGAAAACGCGCAGGATATCCGCGGACTCCTATGCGGAGAGATGGAACAGTTTATCAGGGATGTAAGAGCTGGAATAAAATCAACAACAACAACAACAAAAAAAAGGAGCAAAGCCGGAGAAATCTGGATGAAAGGAGCTCCTGCGCGTCGGTCTCTCCTTCTGTCCCCCTGAAAGAGTGAGAGACCTAGAGAGAGAACGGCAAAGAAAGGGAGAGAGAGAGAGAGAGAGAGAGAGAGAGAGAGAGAGAGAGAGAGAGAGAGAGAGAGAGAGAGAAAGGGAGGGAGAGAGAGAGCGAGAGAGAGGCTGCGCGTGTTGTGCGTCTCTGAGGCGCACTGGATGCAGGAGGACTGGATGCTGGAGCGCTCCTCCGCCACTAAGATTCACTTTAAGACGCGGCTGAAGGAAACAGGAAGACGTGCGCGTCACGGGCGGCGTGATGTAACCGTCGCAACCTACCAATAAGAAGCGTCCGTCCGGGCCAGGGAACAACGCACTGAACTTGACCAGAGAACGGGACTTGGCAAAGTGAGGGAGAGGGGAGGAAAAAAAAAGAAAAAAAGAAAAAGAAAAGGAAATACCCCCTTTTTTTTGCTAATCTGTTTCTTCCCAAATCACCGACCACACGAGTAAGAAGCGCTCCGCACTTTGGCATCTTTTACGCAGCAACAATAAGAACTCAAACTTTATCATATCAAGTTATTTTTGTTCTCATTTATACATCTTCTACACTTCTACAATAACTTGTCAAGTGTTTGTTTTTAAATATAACAGTCAGAAAAAAAGTTGGAACAATTTAACAGTCATACGCAAAATACAGCCTTTAAAAAAACTTAATTGCAGGGTCGATTATTAGAATTTTCCACCTATTTTAACATGAAATGAAAGATTAAGACAAGACGTTTTATATTGTATTCACGCAAATATTTTGCTGTAGCAAAATAAAACAAAATCACGTGTTGATTGTGTTTAAGAGACTTTATTTAAAACTTATTAACGCTGCTTCACGTCCAGTCCTTTTTTAATAACGATCAACTATGTGATTTATAGCTAAGATACAAATATTTGTACTTTTTAATTTTAATTATTTGCTAATTTACACTGCGGATTCCCGAAGGAATCGACAGTTGTGGCTCGTTTCAGAATCGGAAGCTCAAAGTGGCTTGCAGAGATATTTTACGCACAGAATAACTGGTTCCGACGCCCCCCAAAAAAGTCAGATTTTTGAACACGCGGAGCAGCGCGCGGGCTTACAGCTTTGCTCTGGAATTCAGATGGTCTCAGAGAAGCCGAAACAAGAGGAGAATTAGAACTGCTCAGATGGTGAATATCAGTTCAGCCTGTTGCCACCGAACTGTTCCTGCATGTGCGTAAAACGACTGCGCTGCCATCGAAAGAAAGCCTGCCGTTTGTTAATGATTTATTTGAATTTCTTTCCCTTTTTTTCCCACACCTGTAACACTTAACAGTTCATCCGTTTTTACAGAAAAAAGAGGCTGAATTTCGGACTAATGACATGATTGTATGGTTGATGTCTTTCAGTCATTATTAATTCCTTAAAAAAAAAAAAACTGGATGCGCATCATTTTAATTCAGCTCGTGCGCTCAGCAGAGCAGATATTTTTTAGCCTTTGACGCTGACAACAGGTGATTTTAATAAAATGTTTTTGCACGTTCTGTGGCTTTTCCAAACGTTTTTGCAACAAACATGAATGTTTAAGATAGAAAATACTTTTTTATTCGACCTTTTCTGCGGTGACCACGATCATCTTTACCGATGAGCTTTAATTCCCTTATTGAGAGAAAAACAGTATAATAATAATAATATTAATTATTGTGATATCAATAGTTTGAAATAAAACTAGTAATTTGTCAGACATTTTTAGTTAATTCAGGAAACGGTGGCCATCAGGGAATCCTTTCATTTCTAGCTGTTTTCTTGAAATTACCGCAGCCATAATCTTCTTTTTATTATTCCTCTGCACAAAACAGGATTCTAAAGCACTTAACGAGAAATCTTATTTTCCACATCACCCCGCTGTCTGTCAGGTGCCAAAAAGGAAAAGGCGAGTCTTTTTTCCATGTCGCAGGCAAGTGTTTTTATAGGACCAACGAATTGCAACGAAGTCAGCAAAGTTTAGTGTCTGGAGTGGCTTTTCCAAAGCAGGTGTCCCGGTGCCCTCCTTCCTCCC
>JAOXNZ010000085.1:11093438-11104888 GCA_028566095.1 Kryptolebias brasiliensis
ATGAGAAAATGATAGGAGTTATGGACCAAAGTCAACTAGAACGAAGGGCGCGCTCGCGCACGCTGCGCCTTGGAGGTGCTCGCGCGGACAGACATGCTGGGAAATCGCCTGGAACCGTATTAAGCCTGACGTCCTTAAAACAAACAATGGCACCATGAAATAAGGGCTTACATGCGCTCAAAGTCAAAGAGCCCCCTCAGCTAGGCTCCATGTTTATCTCTGCCTCTGTCCGACACACTCACCGTTTCTTACGGGGGGGGGGGGGGGAGTTACACACTCGTAGCTCCGTTGGGAGGCAGGGTGACGGTGAGGAGGACTAACTTTGCTCCTATGAACTCTCACCTGTCAACACGGAGCAGAGGACTTTACTTGGTAAACACGAAAGGACTTTAGCTGTTTACTTCTGGCGGTGACTTCGCCTGGTTTAGTCACTCCAAGGCCGCGGTCACACGGCCAACTCTCCCTCTCGCTTCCTGCTGCCTCGTGCGCCTCAAACCCGCATTGAAATCCGTTCAATAATGACGCGATTTTAGCTCAGCAGCTCGTGCAGCCTATTGTATTAGTTAAATAAACTTGTTTTTTTTCCCCCTGACATGTGCAGGAAATCAGAAGGCTTCATTCGGCGTACATTTAAGCTGTGTTGACAGATTAAAACTGACTTGTGAAGACCTTTTTTTAGATTTGGTGCTGGCCTCTGTATGGCCAAGTGAAGGGAGTGAAATCAACTGTTTTTGCTCATGTCTCTGTCTGTGTGTTCATATGTCTGTACCTTTAGCAAAATATCTCATGGAAGGATTTTAATGAAACTCACAAAGTAGTCATTCGATGTACATTTACAACTGATGAACAAGATTCAAGATGGCCGCCATAACAAATCAATCTTAGCAAACACAAAAATGTCTATAACTCTAATTTGACAGATATAGCGATAAAAATTTGGTGCGATAGTAGTTGAGACTGAACACCAACTTATACTCTGAGCGCTGACCAAGATCTGTGTTTAAAACTTTGCCATTATTTATTGGAATCAAATCTGTCTGTTAGCAAAATATCTCATGGACCACTTGACGGATTTTAATGAAACTTTCAGAAAATAATCACTGGATGGACATCTATAACTGATTAACTTATGGAGTCGAGCAACAGCAGCCTTGGCCTACACAAAATTGCCTATACCTCAATGAATTCTACAGATGTTGAGCTAAAATTTGGTGTGGTAGTAGCTGGGAATCATTCACAACACATAATCTAAGCACTAACAAATCATGCAAGATCACACAAGATGTTGCAGTATCACATGACATTGCGCGTAATTGTATGTTCAAGGTTTAACCAAAATGACTATAACTTTATCATAACTTAAGATGATTTGGCATGAAAGGTGGTGGGCAATATGCATTCCATCAAGAAATACCTTTTATTAAAGTTGTAATCAAATTAGATAAATGCTGAAGTCAAGAGTAATTTTTCTGTAAGCCCAAAATCACTTTCCACTTCCATCATCCTGTCTGAATGTGTTGGTGGAAAAAAAAAAACAAAGAACAAAAAAAAAAAAACAGAGGCAAGTGCTGCAGCAGATAAGCGGCGGTCTGTTTTCGCTCCTCTGATCAGCCGTAATTATATTTGCTGGCGTGGAGGTAAGTGGTCCTCCCCTTGGGGAGGGGGGGTTGGGGGCATTGTGCTCGACTCACTCCATGTCATAAAATAAAATTACAAGGAAAAGAGACGATATCCTACAATAACAGAGGCGAGTTGTAAAATCAAAGAGTGGCTAAATTAAATCTGAAAAGGGAGGAGAGGAAAAAAAAAACCCTCATGGAAAACACATTAATGCTATGATGGACAAGAGCAGGGGGCTTCAAATAAAAGGAGGTTAATGAGTTTACAGGCTAATAGCTTATAGGACTATATCATTGGTTTGTTGGTTAAAGGAGACACACAAAGCTTTCTTATTAGGGCGTTTAAAAATAATTAATGATCCTGCACTTCCCCAGACTCTATAAGGAAAGGCATCTATAAGACATGAAGGATATGTACAAGTAGCAGTAAAGTGGTTCTCTCAGCACACATTAAAAGTTTAGCTCTGTGGAACAGTCTGCTTTCCTGTTACAGAAGTGGACATTCATACTTCTTGTACCTGTTGGCACCCTCTTGTCTGCTTTATGTATCTGAGTGACCTCTGACCTCTGGTGTGAATGTTTGGCCTGCTGTAACCCAGCGGAGCGGCCTTTCTCTGGTGACATCTCGCTGACCTTTCACACCAGCCTCAGGGGGAGGTCAGGAGGAGGCTAAGAGTTATAACTGGCCTGGAAACACACACAGACAGAAATCCCAGACATCCAAACGGAGGAGTGTGTTGTTCACCGGTTGCTTGTTAATTGACAGTTACCCTTCTGTCAAACAGAAACCTATTTATTATGTTTTTCCTGTTTGAGACTGAAAATAGATAACTCAGTTAAGGAAATATTGGGCTTTTTTCAAAAACCTTGTTCCATTTATTGACAGCTATGTCAATTTGCAAATAGGATTTTACAAGAAAAAGTGCTAATTTAGTGAAGCACAATGCCTGATTGCAGTTTTTAGACAATACAGTTGTACAATAAATGATCTAAAATTAGAACCATAATGATGTTTGTATGCAAATCCTAGTGATTTTGTATTGATTGTAGCATATATTTATGAATTATTTTACAATGACAAACTGGGGTTAGGTGCAAACTGTCCTGTAATCTGATGAATCAAAACTTGGAAGTCTCTTCACAAATAAGACACATTAATTAATGCAAAACCAGAGAGGATCAGGTCAGTTTATTATCAGCACAGAGAAATCTGCCTCTGTCATGTTGGGGGGCAACTTTCACCTTTCATGAATAATCTTGAACAGTATTGGGACATTATACTAAATGCTGTCACTGAGCAAATTTTTTATGGGAAGGCCTTGCTTATTTCAGCAGGACAATGCCAACCCACAGTCTGTATCTAGTACAACAGTGAAACCACATGGGCTAAACCAGCTTGTCTGGAGTTGTATTTTGACACCTGCACAGGAGCTCTCCTCTGACAGAAAACATGTCCAGGTCTAAAAAACATGTCGATGGTAAATAATAATTATTGAAAAACTGGTCTAAATCTGCCCACCTTCATTTCAAAAGTGTTACTCCAGTAGATTAAATCATAAATATGGGGGTGGCTGCTGACATGTTTATGTTGTGGGTAGAGTTGGGCAACAAAATAATGCACATGGCCAAGAATGCAGTTTTGAGCTGTGCTCATGACAATAAGCCATGACTTTCAAAAAACACAGCAGCACAACTTACTGGTCACTCAGAATTCATTGTAACTGCAACAGAAAATTTGCATATTTTCTCACAATTTTGAGTCAAGCTTGAGCCACTGTCTAATCACCAGCAGTCGCATCCCAGTGAGATATTACCTTAATTGTGTTAGAGAGTTGCAACAACTGCTTGAAGAATTCACTCTGGATTTTTTTGTGAAGATTTTCCTCCCAGCCATTCATCACACATTTATGGATTTGCTTGTGTTTTGATGGCATACTGAGCTACGTGGCTGCAAGATAGCACCAAAACATTCCTTTTTATCTGTGGCAACCTGCTGGGAATCATGCTACATACGTTAGAGGATCAGATATGTAAAGAGGTGATTTGTGTATGCCATTTTCTTACAGCCACATATCTCAATATGCCATAGAAATGCAAGGCAAATACACAAAAGTGTGGCAGAGGGTTTCAGTAAAAAGCTTAGAACTTAAGCAGGTGGGACAGTGTGCGAATGTAGCAGCAAATCTTGAGCATTAACTGTAAATGTGCATGCTTTTGTGCTGACCTCACCTTTGCTTTCTACTTGAAAGTTATTGTGCATTCACTGCAAAAACATAAAGTGATATTAACACAAAACATTTTCAACGTGCTGTCCGTTAAACACAGGAATTTCCACACTGTATTGCCTGTAGACCTGTTTCCTGCTACTTAACACTGTTGAAAAATGCATTTCCAGCGCACTATGTCCTTCTATAAAGTGAAACTCAAAACCGGAATTTTGCAGTTTCATCTCATTTTATGGCGTTTTTGTAAATTTGCCATAAGTAATATGAAAATAATTGTTTTTATTTCCATTTTCTGCAGAATTCAACTGTCTCAGATGCATGATGGATGTTTTCACTTCTATGTTGGTCGCACTTCTGTGCCTTACCATAAGGATTTAGACGGTTAATGTATGTGTGTCACTTGTAATTAATCAGAGCAGCAACACAATCCATCCTCTGTCAGGCCATGCACCAGCAAGCTCCAGCCACAGGTCAAAAGCCAGCAGCTCATAAAGTGCTCATGTGCACACCTGAACACACACAGAAGCAGAGGAATGCTTCAGAGAAGTATGTGCTGTGCATATGTACAGGCTTACGTTTATGCAGACGTGCTCATTCGTGCACACACCCTCCCAGCATTTTCAAAGACTTCCCCGTGGACAGAGGCGTCTGCCAGCGCTGCAATAAATCACGCTGAGGATGGTGCTGAGGGCAAGGCGCACCTTGTCCACGTCGGCCCCACTCCTGGGCTGAATAAACCATAACATCCTGCCTCTCGTGCTGCCCGACGCCCTCTGAGCACGACCTTCGAGAAGACCCCCCCCCCCTTCTCTCTGGATGCCCTCATCTGCCCTCCTCACTCCATCCCCATCATCCCCTCCTCTTTTCAGCTTAACCTACCTATCTTTAGGAGCTTTAGCTGCTGGGGAATCAAGTTGTTTGGAGTCTTCCCCCCCACCACCTCATCACCATCAACGTTTAACACTTTTTTCCAACTGAAATGACTTCCTGCTCAAAAAGAAGGACGAGAGAAAGAAAAAAAAAATGAACAAGAGAACAGCAAAACAGCAGGAAGCAAATGGTTAGCAGGAGGATGCCAACACCCTCATCCTGTCGTGTGCCTGCTTGGCACAGGTGTTCTGGGCCAATCAGCTCCCTCTGTTCCTTTTACCTCAGGGCGTGCCAATTTTGGCTGAGGAGGTGCGCCTTTACTTCATGACCCTCTCTGAAGGAGGTGAGAGGTTTCTGGAAAGAATAAGAGGGGAGTTTTTAAGCTCATCAGAAAAAACAGGTTTGTAATGGAGCAAAAGAGACACACAAAAAACAAACAAAGAATGGGTGAAGTGTTAAGTTATCTGCTGATTGTTTCCCTTGATTTTTACTGCTGCAGAGGGAGATGCTAAGAAAACATAAGAAAACAATTCACATACCACTTGGTTCTTGGCATTCTACTTCAAGGTTTTGCTATGGACAGAACCCACTGTGGAAAAGAAAATTCTGCAATGTATTAATTGGCATATACCCAACAGCATAATTACTTCCCCTAAAATTAAATATGAAGTATTTTTAAGTGTTTAGTCTTGGTTCACTGATTGGCAGCAGCGTGTTTTAATGTGAAAAGCATGTTTTGAATTTGAATTGTGAACCCAAATGCTTGTTTAGTCAAGTTCAAAACACATGCACAGAAATGCATGAGCGAATGCAAACAAGTATTTGCATGAGGACACGCACATGTTCACACATGATTCCCAAGCTCTCCCTAACCCTTTGTGTGTCCGTGTGCATTGCCAGAGGAGCCCGGAGACAAACAAAAACAGTGAGACGTGCACCTTTTCATGGTATAAATGTCACAGAATAAAAATAAAGGCTGTTAATTGTTCAGAACTCTTCCACAGATCTGAACTATCCCTTAAATTCCATGCCTAAAGCTTGCCTAAAGAGTATAAATGACCTGCAGCTACATGTGTGCAGGTAGAGATCTAATGTTAGAAGAGAGGAAAGTCCCATTATACAATGCTGTCTCTTTTGTTCTGTTAATATAAATAGCCATGATAATATTGTTGGATAGGTATGATATATATACAGATCATTTCAAATAAGAAAAGCAAAAGATCATTTGGCAAAACTGTAAAGCAGAATGCAATGACTTGCAAATGACTGAAAGTAAATGAATGTATTTTATACAGCATTTATACTCAGAGTTTAGTTAGTTTTATTCCAGCTACAAAAACTTAGACAAGGTTAGATTTACCTCCATATCAGTACTGCCTTACTCCAGACTTATGGTGTTAAAGTGTGATCATTGTTTTGAACTAATAATAATAGGTCATTCCTGAAAAGAATATAGTCTGGACAACAGCATTTGATGCTCCAAAAATACAAATCAAGAGTAATGTTGCCTTCAGAAGTGAATTTCACTAATGAAGCTCTGATCTACCACAAATACGGCTTTTAAACTGAGTGCTGATAAACTGAATTTTTCAGCACAGAGAACAAAACAATCATATGATAAAAATATAAACTGTTTTTTCGGACCACAGGACAGTTTTTAGTTTGATTCAGTATATCTTAAATCAGTTCAGGACTAGAAGAGACAAACTGAAAAAAATTAGTTACGATATAAATTTAAAGGTTAAATTCTGTAACTTGAATATTTCTTCTTCTTTGGTTGCGTTATCCTGTGTTTAAAAAATGACATTGACAGTTTATGCTGCCATTACTGTCCATCAATAATTGATTGAAAAAAAAATCTAGATCTGTTTGTTGTGCAGCTACATTTATTCACCCTCTTTCTTTTGTAATTCACAACATTAAAATGCTTTTATTCTCATCCCAACAATAACAACAAAAATAATTATCCACATTAAACTGCTCAGTTTTAAGTCAAGGGTCTGCAACCTGTGACCCCGGGGCCACATGTTGCCTTACTGGTCCCTCTACAGCAGCTCTCTGTAGCGTTGACCAAAACTAACATGGGAATAAATAATTTGTAAATTACAACCATGAAAGGAAAACAGAAGAAAGTCTTTGTGATAACACCAAGAGTTAGAAGTAACAGTAATGTTGTTGAGTGGGAGCGAGGAGCAGAAAGGGCTCTTTTAATTGGAAAAGTTGCAGAGCTCTGCTTTAAGCTGTAAACTGATGACTGAACTACTCACCCTCCTTGAACCAAACTTCCATCTTACCCACAAACACACACTCACTGCTGTTTTCAGTCTTGTTAACTAAGCCGGAGGACAAGTGCTGCCTGAGGCCAATCCTGATCCTTCGGGCCTCTTCCTTGCAGAAATCTCCTCTTCCTGTATGGAAGTTTATTGTGATCAGCCTGCCTGTCACTGATGCTTCCTGAAGGAAAGTGACAACGGCTGTATTCACCCGCTGACCTGTGAAGAGGACAGAGGAAGAAAAAACCCCCACACAAGTGTGTGTTTGTGTACATGTGTGTAACCTGACTAAGGGTTTCTTTTCTCTCCAGTAAGAAGGCAGCATAATTCTTGTATGATCAGCACGACCTTTGCCCGCGTGTGTGTCACGTGACGCGTCCTTTAACCGACCCCTTCAATATCATGACTCCTCAATTCCCTGTTAGACCAATTCTGTGCGTCATGATGAGTCTTCCTATAAGTCTCTTTATCTGGTATGGCTCACATAGGTTTTTAGTTAAAGTCAAGATCAATCAGCCTTAGAAAACTGAATAAATGGAAAGAAGGATAGAAATATTATGTCCATCTGCTGTGGTGATCTCTTTCCAACTTTGTTTGGCAGTGGTCTTTTCCTCCATCCCACCAATAAGCCCCACAGGAACCAGGAACTGGCCTCGTCTTGACCCAGTTTCGGGGCTTCCATTCCGGGCTTGTCGATCTATCTGAAACCAATCCCTCTCCCTCCCTCATGTGTAGAGGGTGTTCAACCGAGTTCTGAGATTATACGATGGTCTCTTAAGAGGGAATGAGAGCAAGCGAAGTGCTGTCCACTTAGCTGAAGATTATCCTTTAAAAGGAAGGGATAGTGGTGGAGATGGAGAAGAGAAGGAGTAAAAAGGATGTGCTTAAGAGATGGATATAGAGGGGGTGGATGGAGGGAGGGCAGTCAGAGAGGGCAAATGAATCATATGGCGATAAAGTGTGTGTGGGAGTGGGTTAACAAAAAAGCGAGAGGAGAAAATGGAACGGAGGGAAATGTTGAAATGAGAAGCTGAGGTGGAGGTGAGGCGACCAAGCTGGAGAGGGTGGAGGTAAGTTGGTACAAAGAGGCAGAGATAGAGAGATAAAGTAACAGGGGAACAGGAAGAATGAGAACAAGAGACAGATTAAACCATTAAACAAAGATTGTGAAGTGCTCGCCACCTAAACAAAACAGAGTTTTATGCTGATTTGGTTAATGGGATGGACAAGCAAGTCACTTTTTGTCACACATTAACATTGTAAGGGGGATTTTACACACAAATCCTAATGAAATTGATCACAAATCACCATGAAAGGCAGGCAATCAAGTAACTGCCTCTGAGGGAATGTTTCTTTGTCTGTCAGTAAAATATGTCAGAAACCACTGAAAATATTTTAATGAAACTCTCAGAAAGTCATCAGTAGGCATACATCTACAGGTGAACTTTTGGAGTCATTCTGATTCAAGATGGCTGCCACAACTACCTTAGCCAAAAAAAAACAAAAATGGCAGAAGTTCAGTCAGTTTTTCAGATATTGGGTTAAAATTTAGTGTGTAATTTTAGTGTGTAATTTAGTGTGTATCTGAGTGCCATCCTCTTCACATCGGTATGCAATCCTTCAAGGAAAACTAGCTTCATTAGATTTGTAATTATACATTTTTTTCTCACATTATCTCAAGTTTGATACCAACAGGGTTAACACAAGCCATGCTTTCATAGTTTCATGAATAACTTTTTAATTAAATCTAGAAAATTGCTCAGGTGTTTCATTAGATCCAAACTGTTCATGCAGTAGTACATTTTTGCAAAAGGTCATCTGGGAAGTAAATGTTTTCAGCAGTGTTTACACAAATCTTTGTGCAAACAGCCTTGTATCATTTAATCTGGGCTCAATTTTGCAACAGGATTTAAAACCAAATCTTACACTGAGTTTATGGAACTGTGTGACGAGGTCTGCCGCTACAAGAAACTGTACAGTTCAGTTTGAAAATAATGCATAGTAAATACAATATGCAAAGAATTGTGATGTTGCCCCAAAGAAGCCGCTTTCCCTGATCTTGATGCAGGCATCAGACAGTAGTTGTTTGTGCACCACGGGTATAAGGAACAAAATAGTTTCTTTAGTAAAATAAATGGCTGTCAGTGTCGTCATCTGGACTGTTTATTCAACCATTATAGATGGCAATTTGCCATGTATTAGCATAGCTTTGGTACACATGGTTGGTTGTGCAGATGTTATTTTCACAATTGCATTGAGTTTTGAGGTTTGACCACGGACTGTAAGTCACCTGCACACTGAGCCTGACAGCAAATCTCAAAACTGGGTGTGTCATCAATCCTCGTTGAGTCCCCAGAGCAGAACGCCTGGACCTCACACTTTACAATGGAGGCAGTTGGGGAGATGCAGAGGCACATTCAGAAGGTTGCTGGGGCTAGATTAGAGTCTGATCCAGGAAAGCAGGATGGCTGCTTCAAAAAGATAGTTCATTGTCCGACGGGGAACTTACAGACAAGTTACCCGGGTTAATCTCCAAGAGAGGGGGAACTCGAGATCATGCCAGAAACCTTGTTACTACCCAAGGATTGTCTTGTCTCAGCTCCACCAGGATCCAGTCAGAGCCAGCTTGAGGTCCTTACTAAACCACTTCAGTTGGTAATAGTGATGTACGATTGTGTGTTGTTTTGGTTTTTTTTGAAACAATGAAATGTCTCACTGAAAATTTATACAGCCTATTGCTCAACAAAAAATAACTATTTTTCTGATTTTAGTGAAAAAAGTTTTCCACTTTCAACAGGAATCACAACATCACAATGAATTACTTAAAGAAGCTTGTTGTTCGACATGAGAGATAAAATCTTGGGCTTCTCTGACAGATGCTGCTCGAGCTTCATATGCTAACATATTCTTTGTAGTAGCTTGTCTTATATTAGGAAAGTATAACAGTTTTTATTACTACACTTGTCGTCAACATGATTACTTACATAAAAAGTAGAGGCAGCAGCAGCTAGCTGTAGTACTGGTAGTATAGCCTGGGGAATTTCATATAAGAATATCGATATATTTCTGCCAGAATCACTGCATAATCCAAAACTGACAGCAATAGAAAGGCTTTTAAACAGAGTTCACGTGAACATGTTTTACAACAGCAGTCCACTAAGTTCTTGTCCCCGCTCAGACTAGCCATTAGCTCATCAATCTGGTCAGAATTAACTTCTATTTCTCCAAACTGAAATTGTTTAAAGAGCTATCTACAACAGGTAAGCTATTAATTGTTCATAACCTTTTCACAGAACTCCAGTTTTAAGAGATCTGACTTATCAATTTATTTATTTGTCAATTTGTCATTCTTTATCTCCTAAATTATGGAAAGGAAGCTATCAGGATAACTGGAGGAAGCAACGGATGTTTAAAGATGAGAGAGAGAGAACATTGGAGGAGGAGGACGATGAGTCTCCCATCACCACATTAATCTCCTCATTTTCATTTCTCCTCCCATGTGTGGGATTAGAATGATTTTATTTAAAGTGTCCGCTTGAGCTACTGGATTGAGGAATCTGGATTTCATGAGGATTATTAGGAGAAAGCACACATACACACACAGATATATTTTTTTCTCCTTCACTCACTAATGACCTGCTTGACCAACAAATGACATTTATCCTAATAATTCAGTGCAGGAGGCAGACATTGTGATGCCCTGCAAGGATGTATGCCATATATTTTTATGTCCAATTTTAGGAATTACCAACATTTTCTTTTACTTCTTGTTAAAAGTTTTATGAAAATGTAATCATCACTTTTCTTTCTCTTTATTTTCACCCGATCAGGACACAGTATTCTTTTAACCTTGGCCAGCGTAAGTGGAATGAGGTGAACAGACTCTAAGCAGAGCTTCAGCCTTCTGTGTGTCAGATTTACCATCTAATCTACATTAGTATAAGGCTTTCACCACTCTGGGAAAAAAAAGAAGAATAAAAACACGCCATCACCTTTTCATCCTAGGGACAGGCCTTTTCATTTCACCTCCTCTCATTACATTAAAGGATGAGGGAGGCTGCACGGTGCACTGAGCGGTATTTAAAGATCCCTTCATCGCTTTAATTTCTCTTTATTTAAGAGATTCACCGCTCCCTCCCTCTGTTTAATTTCTCTTTAGCTGAAGACTTCCTCCCTTCATCTGCCTGATTGATCTTTGTCTCACTGACATCGAAGAGCCGTTCACTGGAAGCGTCCCAACTCAGCAACAATTTTAGTCTAATATAATCAGTTTATTATGATACACACACACACACACACACACACCCACACACACATATATATATATATATATACACACGTTTTGCTTCATACAATTCTATTCTCTTATGATGTACTCTACAGCTGTATCAAAGCTCTCTAGAAAATAGTGTATATACAAAATAAATTCTATGAAGCTAAAAAAAGAGAATAATTTATATATC
>JAOXNZ010000085.1:11123891-11149646 GCA_028566095.1 Kryptolebias brasiliensis
CAAAAACATTCAGGAGATGGGTGCTATGACTTTTGGTTTTTGTAGCTTTTATACTTTTCAAAATATTGAACTTGATTTACAAATATTTTCCCCTCAGAAATGAGAGATCTCTTATTTCAAGCTGCTTTAGGAGACATTATATTTGTCTATTAATTTTAGTTTTTAGCTACCATTCTGCTACTTTTAGCTTTACTTATAATGATTAGCTAACCTTTTGTAGCTTTTAGCCAGTGTTTTTAAGATTTCAGCTTTTAGTTAACATTTTGCTACTTTAAACTTCTAGCTGCTGTTTTGCTACTTTTCGCTAGCATTTTGCTACTTTTAGCGTAAAGCTAAACTTTTGGTTATTTTCGCTTCTGTTTAGCCTTTTGTTACTTTTAGCTAACATTTTGCTTCTTTTAGTCAGCATTTTGATGATTTTAGCTCTTAGTTAGCTTTTTGCGTCTTTAAGCTATCTTTTAGGTAGTGATTTGCTACTTTTGGTTAGTGTGCTACTTTTACCTTTTAGGTAGCATTTTGCTACTTCTGGCTTTTAGCTAGTGCTTTTTTTAGCTTTCAGCTAGTCTAGTTCTTTAAGCTTGAACAGCTCCGTTCTTCTGCCTCAGTTTTCACTGCACTTTCACAGAAAGCTCTTCTTGGTTCATACAAAAAAGGCTAAGTACGTTTTTCCCCATCGACGCATGCGCAGAACAGCTGGCGCTGTGCTAACTCTGGAGCAGAGGGAGGTCTGACTCTGACTCAGTCTGCTGGAAGCAGGAAGTCCCTTCATCCAACACTAAACCCAACAGGCAGCAGAAGACATGTCAACATCTGCCTCCCAGTCCGGTAAGATATGTCCTGCTTTTGTTCAGCATGTGGTATTTCAGAAACTGAAAGTGAGGCATGGGGGGGGGGGGGGGTAGCACCAGGCAGTGCCCCCTCCCTTGCCATGTTTGGCCCAGCCCTGCACCTCTATTTTAATGCATTAGAGACACTTAGGGCTCTGGGGTTGGGGAGGGTTCTGCTGGGCTTGAGGGTTGCGGTTTCCACCTTTTTGCTCCCGTCCTGGTGCCTGTGCTGGTTCAGCAGTGGCTGGGGTCTTGGGGGCAGCTGGGGATCTCTGACGGCGTCAATAGGGGGCTGCCTGCGGGTTGCTGCGCCCTTGGAGTGAGGTTGTTCGTGTGGGTGCTCGAGCCATGTCCTGGAGGGGTGGGCTCCTGCTAGGTGGTCTATGGCTCTTGGAGATGTCGGCTTGGCTGGGGTCACTAAGACTGCCACTCAAGCATAAATTTTCATCAAGTGTGAGTCTAATTTACCCTGAACGTTTATAACAATTGCATATTTGGTCCTATAGTTGCTAATGTCCCAGCATTACTATTTTACTGTAATTATTGTCCATCATAAACAGTGTTGTTTGAACATGGACTTTACTGAATCCAGGGTTTAACATGTTATAACATGTTCAACACTGACAAAAGTCATGATAACAGATCAGGACCTGTCCACAGTCAAACTAAAGATTCAATGTGATCTACTGGTTTCTTAAATGGATAGCTTTTTTTTTTTAAATAGACTGACATTGCATAAAACATTTATGCTGAATTAAACTTAATTTGACTGAAACTGATTCAATCATAGATCAGACAAATTAGACCACAACTTGTTTAATTTTCTGAGTTGACTTTTTATCTTTGCAATTTGGCCAAATTGAACTGAACAAACAATCAAAAAGAGTGATGTGTCATGGTGCCTTCCCCCCTTCTCCACATATCTGAAATAACACATCTAATTAACCAGTTTGTCTTGTTTACATCCTGTGTTGTGGTTTATTATTATTCCTTCATTGTTGTTGAATATTGCTTGTACAAGTGCCCTGTTAAAAAACAAACAGAAATCAATCTGAGGCATTAATTGGAAACTGTGTGAGATGAACATGTACACAGACATGCAAGTGGGGCAGTCACCATTCAGCAGCCGCCACTTTGATGATCCAAAGTGTACCTTTTCTTGAGTAAACAGGACGATTGTCTGCGCTTCTCTCAACCCTTCAGCAGCTGCTTCTCCTTAAGCCACTGCCATGGCCGTCATCATTACCATCATCATCATCTTTATAATCAGCCTGCTCAAACACAACACAACAAAGGTGGAGGCACAATGGGCCTCAGTGGCTTTGAGGAACATATCAAGGCTTAGTGAGAGAAAAGACAGAGGGTTTGCTGTCTTTATGTCAATAGGTAGCCTTTGCCTTGCACAGGGCTTGGCCGCTTTCTTCATCTTTGCTCAGTATTGGGTGTTGTGTGCTGAAGGGAAAGGTGTGCGAGCGTGGGTGGGTGAGAGTGTAACAATAGGAGCAGGTGCTCCAGAGTTTGCCTTCATGCAGTTTGTTAGCTCAGAGACAAGACACACAAACAGACAATGCTCAAGGAGAAGCGCTTTTCTCGATGACACTTATGCACTCGCCTGTCATCTGTGTCATCGTCATGTCTTCCTTTTGAAATGAAAGCATATCATATTGCTCATGTCTGGAAGGGACGGCACTTTCACAGCTTTGCCTGTTGATGACAAGCATTTACTCGCTCAGTACACACAGAACGCAAGGTGCTCCCATTAAAAACTGATATTATAATTTACAGTTTTAAAAAGAGAACTCTGGACAAAACTTTCTATGGATTGAAAAAAACTATTCTTGGTGCTTGAAAAGAACAATGACTGAGGAACATTAGAGAGACTTGCAAGAACCCAGACTTTCCTGTAATCATTTAAAGTGTTCTCACTTAATAACTCTCCGGTCTTCCTGAAGGCCTTTCAAAGATTTTCTTTGGATTTTGGCTGTCTTTTTATTCATTTTTATTCTTTTGTTTGTTTGTTTAGCTATTTATCACTGACCTATGAATTATGTCAGACATTAAATGGTTCCATATGTCAGATAACATTAAAAGGCAACTTAGCAAAGAATAAATTTTAAACTGAATCTTTAGGCTCTTTGTTAGACACAACCTGTTACAAACATTGCTTTTCCCATAATTTTTAGTTGAATCTATGGAAAATGATAAAACAGTTTGACATATAAAATAGAATTTTAGTATCAAAAGAGTGATGCTTAAAGAGCTAGTAGCTGAAAACCTGACATCCAGAAGATGATCAGCGGAAGGACAAAGCATTTTGTGGGTCCTGAGTTGGGTCTTTGATGGAATTTCATCGTGGTTCTTTGAGACATAACTTTCAGATAAAGCCTGGCACTGTGTCATTTGTCTTCCACTTTTCTCATATTTTAGAAACACTCATTGAACAATATGGGCTGTTATGGACACAAGAACAAGGCAAAAAAATAGTGAAAAAGCAGTCAACATCCAAAGAAAAACTTTGAAAGACCTTCAGAAAGATGAAAGAACTATTGATTAAGACCACTTTAAAAGATTACATAAAGGTTTGGCTCCTTGGAAGCAAAGGATAAAGAAATTGGAAGAGGTTTAAAACTCTTGCACAAGATAAGCAATTAGAGAAAAAAATATAATGTTACACTGAGCAGCGTGCATAAAGAGTGTCTTTCTCTCTAATTATATATAATTTGATTGTTGTCATGGCCATGTTGATTTTTTTACTCTATTGGTTTACCACTCCTCGAAATGCAAGGAGCATTGAGTCATTTTCTGGCAAGCTGTCGGAGATGAGGGCTAAAAGTGCCGAAGCAGACACTTCTAGGGCCAAGGCTCATGCGGCAGCACAGCTAGAAATTAATTAAAACGGGATGAGATTGAGAGAGGGCAAGAGGCATAAGAGAGAGATAGAGGGTTACATGTGAAGGCATGATGAAGAAAACACCAACAGGCACTGTGAAAGGATTTTGTACAAAGGCATTGTCATGTCTGTGTGTGTGTGTGTCTGTGTGTGTGCTGGCGAGTGTCTGAATACCCGTTGTCCTCTACTGCTCACAGACAGATGAGGGAAACAGTGCGATCCTGACACAAATCCTTGGTAAGGGTCCTTTTTCTGCCCTCCCTCCCTTACCCGTTTCTCTTTGCCATCAGTAAATCCGGGTTTCACTACAACTTAAGCACTTAGCCGTAATCCCCATGAAGAGGCGATAGCCCTGCACAAGTCACTTTTCGACCATTAAAGGCATACAATAGGGGCGTGTTAGGGACTCACTTAAATGGATTGAGCACAAAGCCTGTGCTTGATAAGTTTTTAGCTGGGAAGAATCCGCCGTTTACATCCCTCCTTTTGTTCATTCTCTTAGATGTACTTGTCTCAACAGTCTAAGCCGATTTTATTCCCCCCTTTTCTTTTTGCATTTGTTTAATTCCTACAAAACAGAAAGGCTTTATAATATGCCCCATTTCCTTCTTTCTAACTCTCCTTGTTTTGCTCAAACAAATGCTACAGTGAACAATGAAGGATATCTCTGTCCACTTCCTACAAGCTAAACACAGGGGAGCGTGGCCTCTTCTTGATATTTCCAAAGCTCTCCCTTCAAATTAAGCTACTGTTTCTAATCTTTTAACATGGAGAAACAGTCGGACTGAGGGGAAGCATTTTGATATGCTGCTGTCTCTCTCGGATGAGGAGGAAGTAGACTCTGAACTCGGCAGAAAACACTAATTCCCATCATCCACTGGGGGCAAGAAGGAATACTGGTTATCAAAGCAAGAACACTGAAACACAAGCAGCCAAGAAAAGAGGCCAGGGACAAAGCAGTCATTGTCACAGCTCATCGTTCATAGAGGAGCATTTCAGAGACCATCCACTCTAGTATGTTACACGTGAAATCAATTAAGGATGGAGAGTTTGGAAAACAAGGGTGAAACACCTCTCAGAGGGAGACTTGACGTTCCAAGTTTGTACAGTGAGGGAATTTTGTTCTTTCAAGGACATGGAAGTAGTTTGTGAGAAACATGGAGGTCATGATACAAATGGTCGAAGTTCTTATTCATGAACATTCATCACTTAGAAATTTAGAAGCATTTTAGTCTTTTTTAATCTTGGGAAGCAAATACTTTGGTACGATTAGTGGTCTACAAATGTTTGCATTCTGCACTTGTTTGCTTTGCTCTAAGACTATTTTAAAATGCCTCTAAAGGAAGTGCTTTTAGTCAGACAGATAGATAAAGCCTGACAGAGAGCAGCAGGGAGAGGAGAGGAAGCAAGAGAGTGACGCCGCTTAGTCGCTGAGGGCTTATCTAATCCTGAGGTTTGAGTGCTTGCCACTGCCACCAAGTCTTAAAGCAGATCTCTGTAGGAGGTGGTAAGATGCTCCTCGGAGCTCAGGACCCTAATGGTTTGATTAAGCTCATCCAGTCAGGCCTGCACTGGAGAGACTTAACCTCCATTTAAGGACCAGACAAAGGCAGGACCTCTGGGATGGATAAGAGTATTAAATCTGACTGCTAGGCTCAGAAACACACAGATGTAGATCATACACACAGAGCCAGTCAGTGATGGGAGAATGTTTGTATGTCAGCTGGCTGAGGCCCATGGCTGCCCCATATGAAACTATTTATTTTAGGTCAAACTGGAGGTTTTCTCCTCACTGTACTTAACTTCATTAAAATGTGACCCTTCTATATAAAACAACCTTTGACAATTTAAGTTGTGATTTGTTTACAATATACCAACAATGTAGGTTACACTGACGCACAACCTAAATCATCCAGAAATGCCAGACTCAGGTAGAAGTGGATGTCAGACTCTGAAAAATGTCCACTGGGTTTAATATAGCACAAAACAAAAACAATGCTAAATAAAAAAGCGAGCTACACTTGTTTTAAGAGAGTCATTCTCAGAATCCTCTTTCTTTTTTATGTCCATGCTATCTCACCCTACTGGCCCAGCATGGGTAATTTAGCATTTTTGTCTAGATGAAGGTATTTTCTTTTAAACTGGTGGAAAATAAATGTGTATTTGATGCCTTTTTAAGTGTGCATACTAAGTTTATAGGTAAGAATTATTAGTAAGTAAAGTAATACTGACAAGGCAGATCAGCATAATCAATATCAAAGCAGCAGTGTTGTCCATGTAAAGCCTTCTGTTGGTGATTTAAGGGTTAAGTCCACCATCTCTCTCTCCCTGACTTTACTGGCTGGGCTGGAAGGCTACTAAGTAGCAGCTGTCCACCTGGCGAAGGAAGGCACACACACACACAAATAGTTCACTCACACACACCCAAACACACTAACAGAGACATACTCATATATGTCCTCTTGAGGAGAAGCTGCTCTCTAACTTGTGCACACAAACACACACACAGTTTCATGGAGAAGAGGCCCAGATGGTCAGGGAGGGTGGCGGTGCCCAGTGTCAGTGAGCGAGACACAGACAGAGCAATGGGAAGACAGAGAGAGAGAGAGGAACGAGAGTTAGGGAGAGAATGAAATAGCTGGAAACAGATGAGGGATAAAAGCCAGAACCAAGTGGAGGAGCTTAACAGGAAGAAAACATCACACCAATTCAGCCTGCCAGAGCTGCAGAGACAAAAACAGGGGCCATCTCTGTTACCAAACACTCACAGTCTGTGATCACATGCTCTGGAAAAGTGCAAACTCCATCACAAGGTCTTGAAGAGCTCCCATTATGCTCATTTATAACTTTATTTTATGATATATAAAAAGAGAGTTTGTTGCTGATCTTCATTTATTATATTATTTTACTACATTTTATAGAAAAAAACTACCTTTTTATTTTTGTAGTTTTCTTCTGATTGATGTGAAAAAACATTTTGACTCAGTAGGTGTTGAAGAACTGATAAGATGATGCTTTTTATGAACAGAACAGGTATCTTAAATCTTTGTTTACACGTAGCTCACAATAGTTTTGTTCCATCACACATGACTTTTTTACACAATGCTACACAAATCATGCCCAACTTTGTGCTTAAGGCACATTACATCATCTTGAGTCCTATTACCTAAAAATCAATAAAAATCCTCAAAAATTCTACTTTGCATTTAACCACTTTAAGCTTTGAATTTCTTTTGTTTACATAAAGTTAACAATCTGCAAAACATTTTCAAACAATGAGAGAAAACAAGTTTTTACAACTGTTGCATCTAGTTTAGCCTACATGCAGCAAAACTACTCAACTGACAAGTAAAAAGAGAAAATAATGAAAAAACAAAGGCGTGCATCTGAGCAGTGACTTGTTTTTGGGATGTGAAACCCTTCATCCAGATGGCCATATTTTTTTTTCCAGCTTTAATTCATTTATTTCATGTCACAGTTGCGCTTTGATCACTCCTCTCTAATAATTAATGTGGTTTTGCTGTGCGCCGCTCTTGAAGTCATTGTTCCAGTCTCGGCTGCGGCGACATGAGCTGGCTTTGACTTTTACACCTGATGGGAAGAGCAGAGCAACCCCCCTACACACACACACACACACACCCACACCTCACCCGCTCTCCCTCCTTGTCTAATTATCTACCTCTCTATTACTTTTTCTCTTTTTCTCTGAGCTTTGAATTGTCTCAGAGGGGTTTCTCTGTTGCTTTCACACATTTTGTACTTCTTCACACACACACACACATATTGGTGTGTTTCCAAAGTGGAAAGGATACAGTGGTTGGCATGTGTCACTCATCCATTATTGATCAGATCCAGCTGCCGTCATCTACTAAAGATCACTCAGAGAAACACCATTGTCTTTCTTTTCACCCCCCCCCCCCCCACACACACACACCACACCACACCAGTTGTTGGTTTGTTTCTGTATGTTTTTATGTATTATTACATTGTAAGTGTAGCTTTAATTTGTTAAAATAGAAATATCAAAACTGCTGTAATGCAAAAGAAATGAACTGATTTAAATGTATACTAGCCTCTGAATGATAAAAAATGTTGAAAATGTTGAGAATGCTTACGATGTAATGTTTTGGAGGCTGCAGACGCTTCCTATAAAGATGATTGTTGGCTGTGTGGATCACAGACTTAGATGGGTTAGATAGCAAAAGCACACTTGATTTTCAGTAATTTTGAGAGTGACCAAAACACTACTAGTGTTTTATCTCTAAACAAGAAACTTTCAACAGCATGAAAAGTGAAATGTCTTCAGCTACAGAATAGAAGCCCAGTTGTTTTTGTTTTTTAACCTTTTTTGGATTTACCATGTCCTGGATGACTGAGAATCTACACCAGCGTCATAAGTTTGACTTCCAGCTGGAGCTGGAAGGTGGCGTTTGCATGTGTCCCTTGTGCTTTCATGGACTTTCTCTGGGTACTCCGGTTCCCAAAGTCCAAAAACATGCATGTTGGGTTAATTTGCAACTCTAAATTGTTATTATGTTATTTGTCTCCGTGTGGCCCTGTGATGGACTAGCAACCTGTCCAGGGGGTACCCCAACTGGATGGATGGATAGATGGATGGGTGGATGGATGACTTCAATTGTAACAAGCTCGTTTCACCTTTGCTTTCATGAAAATCAAAATGGTAGAAAAACTAGCTTGAACAAGTGGGTGAAACTGCCATATTTTGACAACAGCTGACAGTTTGCAAATGGTAAATTCATCCACTTTGTTTCCTTCTCTGAAATCAAAATAGTGGGCATAGGAAGTAACTTATAACTTATTCTTAGCATTCATATAGAAGCTACATATTCAACCAAAGAGTCACTGTTTTATTATTCAATTCTTTCAAAGCATTAAACAAGTTTCAGGTGTTTTCTGCTTTAATGGAAGAAATCATAAGCTGTTGTGGTGATTCTCTCTTCTCATCAAAAAATGCAGGTCAGGATCTGCAATAAGCTGATTGACAAATCAAGTTCGAAAGATCAATGTAGTGTCCTGGGCAATAAATAGTTGCCTAAAGTTTACAAAGATAAACACAAACGAGGTTGTGGACTTATGACAGTTTGATGTTATTGTTGTTATTCCTAAAAAACACAATTAGTAATTGCTATTGGTGAAATCTGTTGCCAACTTACACAGCATACATGGGCATAATGATGTTGTGAATGAAACTGGAGACAACTGATGGTTATCAATTTCTTGAAGGAGTATCCTATGTTACAGTGAAATATTTTAATGACTGTGACTTAAAATTAAGGGGGATAAATGTATGTATATGGGTAATGCATAAAACAATCTAACCTCCAAGTGTTGATCTCTCTCCAGTCCAGTTAGTGTAACTGTCTTATTTCATTTACTTTTGGGGATTTGGAGACAACGGCTGTGTGAAATGTTAGAAAAAATGAGGTGCACTTGTTGGCTTAATGTTTGGGTGTTAAGTGTTTGGAGGTCTGAGAGAGATGAAGGGAGGAGGGTGAATTTGCCCTGAAACATTTCCACTCAACCATGTCAGTTCTCACCCCCCTTCCCAACATCTCGCCTCATGCTCCTCTCTGAATCTCTCTCTTTTTTTTCTTTTTTTTTTCAGATGCAAGTCACCGTGAAAAATGTGCTGGTCCAATATTTGCACAGAAGTGGTGCTGGGACAGGCAGATAAACTATCAGTATTTGAATTTGGCTTCCCATGCTCCAAATAGCCATCCTCCGCCTGTTTAGCTTATTGATTGGCTTGGCAAGAATCTAGGTCCCCTCAGTGGTGACCAAGGTCATACAACACATGGACTTTGTGCCATCCATCCACCCCTCCAACATTGTCACCACAACTACCCCTTCAACACCCACCACAATCTCCTCCTCCTCTTTAATTCTACAACAAAATCACATGAAGTGAGGACATGTATGAGCACAATTGTATGGATGCATAATTAAACTAATGGAAAAGGTAGAAAGAAGGGTTGAATTGGTGCTCCACCTGAAGCTTTTTAAGACCAGGAAGTTCGGATCTGGATTTGGAGTGTTTTTCTTGTGTATAGTAAAGGATCTGTTGTCTTTTCTAAAAGGACTATATCAGGTCATTTTAAGCAGGGCATTTTGGAAAGCTTTTGAACACTTGTCTTTCCTGTTGTAGATAGTTCTTTGAACAACCTCAGATAGACAAACCAACAGCTAGTCTAAGCAGGGCCAAGACCAAACTGAATCACAGCAGCCTTAAAACAGCTCCAATCTCAAAAATGTCACAATGGCTCATTCTAACAATATTTTATAAACCTTTACAGTGCCATCAGTTTTGACATTACATAGTTAATCTGGCAAAAATATTGTACTTTTTCTGCAGGAACTGCTTCAACCTGCACAAGATGTGCTGCATCTAGCTCCTGCCACGGTTTCCACTTGCAAATTAACCAAATTTTATGAAAAACTCAAAACTAACGGCAGTGTAAAAGTTTATGAATCATGATTTACATGTACTGCTGTGAGATTTTTAGGACTGGAGCTGTTTTAAGACAGCTACAATCCACTTTGATCTTGGCCCTGCTCAGACTAGGCATTAGCTTGTCAATCTGGTCAGAATTAAACTGTTTCTTCAAACTGAGACAGTTTTAAGGGCTATCTATTAATTGTTTATGACTGTTCCACATAAGCCCACTTGAAAAGGTCTGAACTATCTCTTTAAACGGCCCGATACTGTACAGTTTCAATGAATGCATGTGTGTGTGTAATGACTCAGGGTGTGGACCAGAGGCAGCGTCCTATGCTCCTCTGTGGGGAATCAATGAGATTGAATTCTGAAGGTTTTCTCAGGGGCATCAGCCCAACTTGTCAATACCACTCTGTGTCACAAGTGCATTTTGTGCACACAGACACACACACACACTTCCATTTCTTTCTCCCTTACACCCGTCTCTTCTCAGTGTACCTCTTAATACACATGCTGCCCTCCCAGTCCTCAATTAAACTTGCCCCATTTTCCCTTTTTATGTTTTTTTTTTATTATTTGGATTATCCTTTCTCCCCACTATCTTACTTTTTTTTTGTAATTTTTCTGGCTTCTCCTTTGTTCATCCCCCTTTTCGCCATTCATCTTCCCATAGAAATACTATGGTAGTAGCATAATTTCAGCATAATTTATAAGTTTAGACCACAGTAGACCACATTGCAAATGCACATTTTTTATACACAGCTGACTTCTTCAGTAGAGGAAAATCAGTTATAAATGTAGTCTTGATAAAGTTTGTTGAAGTACTTTACTATTAGGTTATGATTCCTTAAACTTAACCTCCTTTTAAAGAGTAGGATCAGACTGCTTGAAGTGATGTTTTGTGCAAGAGTCATCAGCTTCTATTGTAAAAGATGACAATAGACTATTTGCTTGAATCACTATGATAATTTTTGAATTTTGGTTATTTTCAGATAGATGAAATCTATTTTAGAAAAAAAACTGGCATTGTGACTAGTCACAAACTTGATCTTCTCATTAATTTCCCAAGCTGAAACGGTTCTGATCGCTGTCTAATGCTGGTAAGATATTGACTGCTGAAAAGTACTCCACATAGTCTCACATAAAAAAAAACTATCCCTTTAGGTCTTTCAAGTGACTGCTTAGGCACTAACAGTTAAATGTCATGCAGTCTGAGACACCAACATAATGAAAACAGCAGTACAAATAAGATAAATGCTTCAGTTCTTTCTGTCTCGTTTGATTTCAGTATCTTCCGTTCTTGACACGCAGTCCAGTAAAAATCACACAGTGCAGCCGGTGGCCTGTGGTTGATGAACAGGACAAGCTGTGTGATTTATGACTGCTGCTGTGATGTTTTGCCGTGTTGAGCTTTGACAGATATGGGTGATATTCCCAGAGTCCTTGCTCGGAAACCCGCTGGGCTCCAGGGGGAATCAGCTAATCCTCCCCATTTCTAATTTGAAAAAGCCCTCAGTTACCTGCTGGCTGCAGGCTAGAAGTCACTCTCCCAACAACAGAAAAACACACAGATAATATGCACACATAATCACTTAGTGATGCACTTAAATATGCCTCTCGGGAGTTTTAGTGTCATTCTCGGGGAGGAGCGGAGGCCCCTGGGCCACAGCTGCGAGTGTCTGAGTCCGATCTGGTATCCTGCCACATGAGGGGAGCCTTGGAGCTCTAGGCTTGCCTGGAGGCAACAGCCAGGCCTCGACGGACAAGAAACAGAAAGAGGAGATGATGAATCTCTCGTTGTAAGCCAACAGATTTAACTTGAAAAGAGAGTGTTCAACGGTGGTATGACAAGGCTGTTCTTTAAGCACCATGGCAGAGTTTTTTTTACACTCCTCTTGTAGAACCTCAGTGCTTCCTTTCTTTACATACATGCCATCTGCCCTTTACACCTACACACCCACAGACACTATGGACATTCACACTTAGTGTTTGCCCCCATCGTTAAACATCTGCCTGAGAAGTGGCAGTGTGGCGCACCAATGCTTCATCATTGTCATCTCCCCATCACCTGCATTCCTTCTCCTCCTTCGCCTTCCCTCCCATCCATCAGCATTTTCAGACACAGGCCTCTGACAAGGGCACATCCATCCCCTGGCCATACATCACCTTTATAGGGGGATGGTGGAGGGGGACGCAGTGGTGTCCCAAACTCCTTCATCATTTGGGACGGAGCCAAGTTTCTGTTTGTCCGTCTCCCGTTTCCCATTGAGTTTATATGTTCTAGAAAAACAAAATGTTTTACATTTTCTTTTTACCTCTTACAGAATCCAAGCAATGAACAATATAAGTTCCTTTATTAAGAGACTTTAGTGTGAACATTTGAGGTTTGAAGTTCTCTAGTAAACTATTAAATACTAAATGATTTGAAAACTCAGTATTAAAGAAAAAAGTTTAGTCAATTCCAATAGAATGTTCGAGTTCAATACCAGGGTCCCACGCCTTTATTTCATTGGACTACAAGAAACTCAAACAGCTTACAAATATTTAAATAACTGAAGCAAGAAAGCGTTTCCTTTTGAAATGTTCCAATTGTTAAGTTTGGACTGTGTTTGAAACGTCTGCTAGTCAACAGTATGATCCAAAATGTACTGCATCTTCAAAATTTTATATGACCTATGTCAACAAGAGGGGGTAAATTCGGTTCACTTTAGGGACTTCAGTTAATCTAAGTAACTCACTAAAATTATCCTGTTAATTCTGTTAGTCACTTCAAGTCACGTTGCATTGTTTTCTTTTGACATATTTATTAGATTTAGAGAAAAAAAACACACATGCACAAGGAGAACGTGCAAATTTCAGCAGAAAGCTCTCGATCAAGGTCCAATCTGGAGACCTTTTTGCTGTCGATCAACAGTACTAACCACTGCTCCGCCATGACACCCTGGATTCATCACAACCAAAACAAACTACAGCTCAGATTTGTGAGTGTTGAAGAGAGAGATGTTATTATAAGATGTTTTCAACCAAAAGCAACAAACTTGTGCACATTCTTTAGTGTGTAACCTGCTGGAATCAGTTACAGCATTAGTTATTTGTGAATATCATAATTAAGTAGTATCTGAAATACTTTAATAACTGGGTACTCCTAACCCCTAGTGACAATTTTTATAATAGGTAAGTGTGTGAATGAATGAGTGAACAGTCTAAATACAGCTCAAGTGTAAAATATTCATTTTTCACATGATGAACCATGCAGGTGGTTCTTCTGCAGGTGCATCTGTAAGAGCACATGGCTAACTGGTTTTAAATGCTGGTAATACAGTATATTTCCTTGGAACATGTTTGTTGCAAAAAAAGAGAACTCAGAAAATGCCTTTTTGAAAATCACTAAAAAACAAACAAAAAAGAAAGTTTAAACAAAGTTTAGTTGAGTTGATAGTAGATTCTCATCAGCTACTGTAATAAATAATTAAAATAAACACAACTGAAGCAACAAAACTGACACAATCAGCCCAACAATCATTTAAAGTATCCTTTTTGCTTATTAGCAGGAGAATATCAAAAGATCAAAATCTGTTTGCTTTTTACCATCTTCACCATACCAAGAGTTGTTACTTTGTACATTCATTTTCTGCCTGTGCCATTATTGTTTTCTGTGTAACAGTGTTTCACTTTGTTCTACCTTTTATTAACAAATGTCTTGTTTTTGTGCTTTTTCAGACCTTCAGATTATTGTTTCCACTTTAATTATTAGCTGCTCAGCCTCTACGTTATATTTATTGTCTGAATGATTTTATGAAGAAATTTTCACCTTTGCAATAACAATGAATCCTATGAGGAGCTGTTTACTGGTATAAATAGCAAACAGACTGTTATTTTTCCTCTGTATCCTTTACTCATCGGGTTTACCTTGGAGGACAAATCTTCCTGACCCTGTCTTGCTCTTCCCCTCTTCATCGCCCTCCATCTCCTCCTCTCCCACCTGTTTCTTCACTTTTCACACCTGGACTCTATTCTTGGCTTTTGTTTACTGCTTCTGTTTTCCACAGTCCCACCCTCCCGCTCTTCCTCAGTTCCCCCCTCTCCTGCTGCACCATCTATCACTCACTCCCTCCTTCTCACCTCTCCCTCTCTCCGCTGCCTTCTCCCTGTCTGTCCTTGCTTCGTTTCTCCTCTGGCTCACCTCTCATTAAGCCCCTGTGCCCATTGCCACCATGCCCAGTGTCCACCCACACGTCTCACACCTCTCCTCTTTTTTCATCTCTTATCTCTCCCCTGCTGTCTCTATCCATCTTTCTATCACATCTAAAGTGATGTATCTGGATAAAACTTGAAATTAATCTTTTTTACCTCTGATGGTGCAGATAGTCAACCACTGTTGTCTGGTAAATTAAGTAACAAAAAGCAACTATAGTTTCTTATGATAATTTTAAGCATGAATGGAATTTTTAAAAACTCAGGAAATAGTTTGACAAGATGTCTGTCTCTATGCTAAGAATATGTGAAATGTGCAAAAACATTATATTGATCCACAGCTGGTCAGAAATTCTACAGGATACATTTAAAAACTAATTTTCAAGAAATAAGAAAGTGGTAAATAAGGGTATACCTCGGGATCTTGGAGTTACAATCCACTGAGTCAGATCTGACTCATATGAGGGTTTCAGCATCAACAAGCATTTTTGCTTTCAAAAAGAGACAAAAAGTAGCACACGTTAGATAGGCACTGAATTGGTCCAGATCCTTGTGTTTGGTCAGTTTTACTTCATGTAAGAATTGACTTGTCAGTTTGTTCAATTAAGATACAAGTGAAAATGCTCAAAGTCTTGTTTGCGTCTCTGATTTACAGGCGCATAAACACAATTTAAAAAGATTGTTATTTTAAGTAAGGTAATGCTGGGTAGTTATGAGCAGTTAGCATCTTATCTCTCAATTTGAAAAGTCACAGAAATTTTTTTAATGAAATGTAATAGTTGATTCAAGTAAATGAACACTAACTAAGAAGCCCTTTTCAACATAACTAATGTGGTCTTTTAAAATAAAGTTGAACACTCTGTCATGGTGCAATAATTATGTCACTGCTCCAAAATTCCCTGTTGTTTAGATGAAAGAAATCTTTAACTCCCTGAAAAAGACGTATGTAAGTACTGTCCCAAATCCAACAAAAAATGACGTGACGGATGTCCTCAGTGTGGAGGAGGACGGACAGAGCGCAACAAAATGTGATGACACAAACATTTGGACCCACCCAAAAGCTTGACTGACCTTCAAAGTTAGGATGATGTGCAGATTTAATTCAGTTGAATTTTCAGTTGAATGATTTTTTGTAACCAAAACTCAATTTCATTTTATCTAAACTTCACCAATAGTTTGTCTAACTGACACCTAATAACAAGCTGAAACAACAAACATGCAAAAATGCATATTACTGTGTGTTTAAACAGTCGCCAAAACAAAGTTGAAGAATTTGGATATTCTTATTTTATAAACATTAGTAAACGTATCAGAACCAAGTACTCTCCACAGCTGTGCTTTATCAACCTTCATGAATAAAGTACATCAAATATTCAGAGTTTTTGCACCCTTCCTCTCTCTCTCATGCATGTGTTTAGATCATCCGGCAGCCTTACCTTGACCGTACGACTCCTCCATTGATTACTGCTTATACTTCTTTACTCAAAAGCACAATGCATCAAAAAGACCAAACTGTCCGTGAAGGGCTAAAATAATTGTTTATAATAGACCCTCCACTTGCAATCACAAGAGTGCTACGGTGTGTTTTTAGGGTGTAGACAAGAGCTTGTGCTTTGTGCTCAGGTAATTTTCTTTCCAGGCGTAAGTGGTCAAGGTCTGCCGTTTTTAAACGCATGTGAGTGATGTGGCGCGGGGGAACTGTATTGTTTTAGGAGATGCGCCAATGTCCATTTGGAGAGGAGCAACACTCGTCTCGCCACTTGAGGAACAATGGAATACACTCCAGAGATGCTGCATATGAAGTATGTTTATGAGTGCGCTCAGACAATGGAGAACGGTGTTACACAACACAAGAAATGGGTTTGGCTCCGAGAGGGAAGAGCTAGACCTAGCAGACATCCCTGACATTCACTGATAATTAAAACCCGTTGACATGATGGGGGAAAGACTAATTCACTGGCCGTGTTTGCAGTAACATATGATTGCAGAAAGAGCTGCAGCCACTTTGAGTGCAGGAGAAAGTGGGCTGGAGTCATTTGGGGGTAGGGAATTGTTGAGATATAGTGAGAGAGAACACATTGTGTTGGTGTTTTGTTTGACATGAAAGGCTGCTAACAGCTACTGTAAACCAGGATCTCTGCCAAGGCTCACAGGTGTCATCGAGGGGACTGGCATCGTGCCACAGAGAACAGACCCAAAGGCCCCGAGGCTCACCTGGAGATGTCACCCCCCTGCAAGTAGTACCAATACATCAAATCAAGTTACATTTATTTATAGAGCAAATCTCAACACAGAAAAGGTCAACAAGTCACAGCATCTGAAAGTGTCCGAAGAAAAATGTGTATCTTTAGCCTGAATGTCATTTCTGATGCTTAAAGAGCTTAAACAAATACGGAAATGGATTTTTTCACCCTAACTTGTTTGTTCATATAATGACAAATTAATGATCCCAGCATCTGGCCATTCCATCAAAGGTGTATATTTATATTAAGAAGAGGATAGTGTAAAAAATGCATCATGACAAACAAATGCCTTTGGTGAGGTCAGATCGTCTTCTAATGACCTCATTTACCAACAACAAACTCTGCAACCTTCAGGGACAAACGGTGCCTTTATTTCTGTGTGATGGCATAGAGAGGGAAAGAAGCAGGAGATACAAAGAGGAATTGTTTGGAGAACAGAGAGACAAGATAGAAGCAGTGTTTAAAGAAAAGAAAAAAGTTGTGAAAGTGTTGTCAATAAGAGCAAAAAAATGGGAGGATAAAGAGAAGAAAAAAGCAATGAAGACAGTAGGTTAAAGCATCCTAAAGCCTCAATAAAATCCAATAACAGTCTTTGTGTGACTGTACAACCTTGCTAAAAGAAAATATAGGTTACTTTTGTTTTTCTTAGACCTTAGAGGAGACAAGAGTTGTGTCCTTGTGTCACCCTGTAAAAAAGTCCTTTAAAAAAGTATACAGCCATTGGAAAATTATGGGTAAAAAGCGCCAGCAAATCAAACTGGAACCATCCAAAAAAATGTGCAAACTTATATTTATAAAAAGTATGGTAAATATTCAAGGCCGTTCAAGTGGAAGTTACTGTATGTAGGTATTTTTGATGACTCCAACAAGACTAGACCAAAATACTGTGTTAGAAGGGTCACTGGGTACTAAGGATACAGCAGTTTGGACATTGCAATGTCATCAAGAACTTCATTGTTTATGTTTGTCATTTTCAGTGTAGTATGACTTTCACCAAGTTCCATCAAATCTTACACAAGTCTTCGCTCTATACTATCCCAACAGGGTGCTTTATATTAGGTAGTTTTGGACCACTTCACAGGCCTTATAACCAGATGGCCCTTTTTGAACTGGCTGTACTGTGGCCATTTGACGTTCTTAAAACTACATTTATCAGGTCATTTTTAGACCCCTGCTTCAGAGAAGGGACTCTTAAGTGACATAAAGCAGTGATTCCCATCTCCAGTCCTCGAGGAACACTATCCTGCATGTTTTAGTTGTTTCTCTCCACTTCAGCAGGTCTTCAAGCTCTGCAGAAGCCTGTTAATCACTCATTCACTCAAATCAGGTGTGTCAAAGCAGAGAAACAACTAAAACCTGCAGGATAGTGTTCCTCGAGGACTGGAGCTGGGAATCACTGACATAAAGCGTGGCCACTGCGCACAAACATAGCCTGATTGGTCTAGTAAATTGAAAATTCTTTTAGCACTTTCTCTATCAAAACTTATTAATGATGCTAAAACAGAAGCAACTTAGCTGATGCTGTTGTCTGTTATGATGTATTTTTCTTTAAACGTGTGCAGCACAAATCAGACTCATCTTTTGTATGAGTCTCGGCTCCTATGACTCCTGCTGAATGTTTGTAGAGCTCTTTGAAAGTACGCTGTAAAACTCAAACCATAGACCTACAATATACAGTTCCAGCAATGAAGTCCTTTATTGTTGTTGTTGTTGGTGATTATTATGTGCAGAATTGACGTGGTTGCACAATGGGAAGTAAAGCCTTCAGTGTTCAGGCTCCTCCCTTGAGGAATTAATCCCCCCCAGTATTGGTTTAGAAGACAGAAACTCTTTCTATCTTTAAGACTAACCTTAAAACTTTACTTTTCAAAAGAAAGAAAAGACATAGTTAAATATGGCTTGAGTAACTTAGAGGTATACCTGTAGTTTTGCCAATAAAGGATGAAAACTAGAATTTTCATTTTTGAATGCACAAGCCGCTAGGACCTTTCCGACACTCGTATTAATATTCGTTTTGAATCAGCTGCACCACAGTTCAACTCAGGTTTTTATTCTCCAGCCTAAAGGGTGGCAATAATCTGCTGGTTTGTCAGTAATCATTGAAAAGTAAGAACTTTGAATGATTTCTCATCAAAGATTTGACACTTTTCTTTATGTTCTTCAGTTAGGATAGTAGCCAATCTCCTAATGTAATGTTGCCTGTTTTTCTTCTTCTGTGCGTAGTTTGACTAATGGTCTACTTTGGTATGTTTTTGGCGCCACCTTGTGAGTGGGAGTTTCATTGGTCTGCAAACAGTCATCTGCAAAAAGACCTGGCAGACTCTCACAAACTGGGGCAATGACAAAAATTCACATCACACAGGCCTCATAAATGAACAAACTGGAAAACATAAAATAGATTTTTGAGAAACAGACTAGTTACTTCAGTGAAAAGGTTAAACAGTTCGATAAAAGATAAAAGTAAAGCCACAAAAAGAGACATGAAGTGAGTTTTATTGATAAAAATGTAACAATTCTCCTTGAAAATCTGTAGTCAGCTGATATAATTCTTTAAAAGATTAAATAAATATTTTCTAACTAAAATCAAAATAATGCCATTGCTGTTTCATTAAGCTGAAATGAAGAAGAGGAGCAAATTTAACCTCAAAGGTTGACTACTTTACTAGACAATGAGCACAAATGCATCCATCCGTCCCTCCATCCCTCTCTCCTTCCATTCATCTGAGCATCACTAAAGCCCATCTTAATCTCCCTCTTCCACAATCACGGAACAAAGAGCAGCGTGCTGGCAGATCCTTGTTTTTCTAACTAATGTCGATTACATATTTGATAAACATGCATTTGCATTAGCATTAGTTGAGGTCAGGATTAGCAGCGTTCATCCTCAAACTGTTCTGTCTCTATGCTTCGCCTGTTTGTTGATCTTTTTTAGTTTTTTTTCCTAACGGTGGCTTTTTTTTTTTTTCTTTTTCCACTCCTGTTGTTTGTGGCCATCTCAAATCCTAAAGGACACAACTCCACACAAGCGACGGCACAAATATTTGAGAGGGTGATTAAAAACTCGTTTAGGGAAAACAGATTATTGACTGTTTCGTTTTTTTTTTTTTTTTAATCAATCTGTAAACACAAATAGGCCGCTTTAAGGAGTCAAAAGAGGTCAGAAACAGTTAACTATTTATCTGTTAAGTTAGATTTTGCCTCAATTTAAAATTCTCGAATTGTCATTTGTTTAGTTTTGCATCTCAAAATTACCTGATTGCCGCGTTTGGAGCTATAATTCCTTTATATGGAACATTTCCCCACAAAATCCTAACAAGAATAAAGATTTTAAAAAGTAGTTTTGTAAGTATCTTGTGACTGTTTTTCTCATACAAAAGCAACAAAATTGAAGAATTAGCTCCGTGACAGACGGAAACTTCCTGACCGCACACAAAGACACTGATCTGCTTATGAGGCTTAGAACTCTGCCATTTTTTTCCTCATTCTTATTACAGACGCTTCCCAAAAATCCTCCTCATATTCCCTCTGCACAGCACACAGACACTAAGAGATGCCTCAAACACTGAGGCCCAGACCGCTGGCTCTGAATGAGGATCTTAAAGACTTTGCCCAAACACCTATTAAACAGCTTAGAGGCGTATAATTGTCAAACAGATGCTTCTCTGCAGAATAGTTTTGAAAGAAGCACATTGTTCTTCTCCACCACCAAAAGGTTGAGTAATTCTAAGACTTAAGCTGCCAAGAAATGCTCAGTTTCATTCTGTTTTCCTCCAGTTAATAAAATCCTTCCCTTTGTGGATGCTCCTGCTTTTATTGTTTGACATTAATGCTAATTGAGCTTTTGTCTTTCTTTTTAAACTCTTCTGCCAGACTTACAAGTATTTGTTGCACATTTGCTTTCTGTTTGGCCTCTTTGCTTCTGATGCATTTCCCTTTTAAGAATTTGCTTAGAAAGTATATTTTTTTGGGAGGGGAAGAAGAAAATTGGCTATAATTATATAAAAAATTTAGCAAAGCCATATTGATGAAACGATGAGCTGAATTAATATCCAGGTCCAGACCTAATTACATTTGTGGAAAATAATATGGGACAAGAATCAATGGAGGAGTCTTTTTTGCCACAGCTAATCAGGTTTTGTCCGTGTTGCTCGCTCATGCTTCACAAACCGAGGGAAGAAATTAGGCAGCGACTTTCTCTAATTAGAGAAATGACAAAACAACTGCTCCTAAAGTCTTGACATCTGGGAGATAATTTGAAGGCAAAGTACAAGTGAAGTGAGGACAAAAAAAAAAAAAAAAAGCCACTCACTCCTTAATTAAAATTTTTTGGTCTCCTTCATCCCTGACTAGGCAATTAGAGACTTATTAACTTTATGAATGCAGGCAGAAAGAGGTAGAAGATTCTCCATTTAATAAAGCAGGATTGGATAACTGAAGACATTGGGTAATTAAACCACACAGAGACATCAGTTCTGTTTTTCTGTCTTGGTTTGTACACTCAGAACCATTGACTACATGTAATCACATATTCACATAGTCGTTTTTCTCAGGAAACATTCAAAAGAAAGTGATTTTATTTCCTTTTGTCTTCCTTAAAAGTAAAATAATCCATTTGTTTGGGGCGGCTTAACATAAAGAATTGTTTCAAATGTTTTTATCAAAACAAGCACATCTTCACCGCTGTTAATTCTGTCACCAAGACCTTAAACTTAATAAAATGATTCGAGAGATTAGAATTGTTCAATTAGCTTTTGTTGAAGCCAAGTGATTGGTGGAAATGCCTCTCCTGCCCAGATCTCCAGACTGGAAGGTTAAGGATTCGTAGAGATTGTGATTGGTTGCTCGTCCCTCCGAGAGTTGTCCAATTGCTGGTCTGTGTGGACCCCCATGACCCTTCCAGCCTCCTCATCCTCCCAACTGCACAGCTCCATTTAGCAAACAGAAGCTGCTGAAGGACTGATGAGTTGTATTTTAGCGGTCCTCCAGTCCAATCACTCATTTACCTGAAGAGATTTTATCACTCTCCAGAGATAATCATGAAGAGTCTGACACAAAGCGCCCATTAAAGTTAGAAACCTTGTCTGTGTCCTGGCTACATGCTACACACATCTTAATAAGGCATTACCAGAGTAGGTTTGTGGGCATAAAATGTTCTTTATTTAGATGTTATGATGTAAATAAACACTGTTGAGTTAAAACTAGACATTAGTCTCTAAGTAATGGATGGTGGATATCCTCTTCAGATGGATTTCTCTCTGTCAAGTAGCTCTAAAAGGTTTGGGGATTTGTGGAGTGGGCAAGGCCGCTGATTTTTACATTTTGGGTCCTGCACTCAAAGTGGTTGGTCTGAGGGGAGATTTTAAGAGGGGAATTATCTGGAATAGAGAGGGTGAAATGAAGGCGATTTGTGTGAGTATGTGTGCGTTACGGAGAGACCATGCTCCGGTGGTGCTCCTGGTCAGTGCGAGAGAAAAAAAAAACACCCTGACAGAGGAGCAGAAGCATGTGGGTCGTTTTTGAGAAAGCAGCCTGCACCAGCTTTGCTCAGATCTCCCCTAATCCTTCCCACTTGAACCTTAGTCCACCACAATCTGCATGCCAACAGATTAACACAATACTCAAAAGATAATTCAGCCAGCCCAGCACTGACAGCGATCTCACAAATCTCTGAACGACGAAGGGAAGATACCTCTCCAAAATCCAGATTAAGTCCACAGATCCGAAGCCTTAGACCCTCTTAGGACATATATTAGCATTACTGCTGGATGCTTTATTTATATATTTATCAGATTTTAAAAACAGATAATGCTGCCTGGTCAGCTTGAGTGTCAGAAAATCTGCCTTGGGTAGGATGAAGGGATGAGACCATATCCCAGATTGAGGGAGCAAGACCAAGAGTGGGAGATGGAGAGAGAAAGAGGCAGAGGGTTCTGTAATCCATATTATATGCTGTGCAGAGCCAGGGAATTATTTAAGAAGCTCTTTGTGGTATTCATTTTGAAAGTGCCACTTTGGGATAGGCTGACAATGGCTTCTTCTGTTCTGTTAGATTGTGAGATTCCAATTAACAGGATAAAGATTGGAGTTTTTTTTTTTAAGATATTAGATTGTGGGTGATTTATCCACATTTTCAAATTGATTTTGTAAAAATTCTCATATGTGTTTAAGGACAATGTCTCTGTGGGACATTAGAACAAAATCCACAGTGTTCATTCACTCTGGTTGTGTTGAGTTGAGTTACCATGATGATAGCGAGAAGCCAGTTTAAGACCAGGTTCCACATACAAGGAGGTAAATACGGTAAACTTTGTTTTATAGAAAAACCAAAAGGTTCCACACACACGGATTACCAATAAAAAATAAAAAATAAAAACATGAAAAAACACACAACTGTAAAAAGAATGAGCATTTAAAAAAGAGAAACTGAAAACAGAGCAATTTACACGCAAAAGAAGTCAGTAACAGGCAAAATAAAAATTATGGATGGGAAAACAAACTACAGTCAGGTGTGAGGAGACAATAAAATCAAAACGACTTAATATAAGCCAAGGACTAGAGGAAATTAATTTTGAAACACATTTGAAACCAAAGCGATCGGAACAAAATCCAAATAACATGACTGTTCACTGATGCTCTGCCAAATTCTAATTGCTTTTCCACATTTTTGTTTTCTGTTACACTTTCAGCTACAGCATGGATTCAGGTACTGAGAAATATGTAAATGGAAACTACTTTAGGTCAGTAATCTAAAACATTTGGACACGTTTGACGAAAGATTATGATAGAAGAAGGTAAAGAAATGAATTGCATTCCTTACATGTTTTGATTTGGACCTGTGTGAAACAGGTCAACACAGTGGACGTCGACCCTCAGACTCTCTTAGTACATTTTTCTGAAACATTAGAGAGCTTTCTCTGGGTATTCTGGTTTCCTCCCAGAGTCTAAAAACATGCATGTCAGAATGAAACAAGTATCTTCTCTGTTTTCCGGTGCAACAACCCATGACAGTAACACGGTGACCAGCATCACTGTCAGAAACATTTTTTTACAGGTTCCATTCATTTATTCATTTTCGTCTGCTTATCTGAGGTCAGGTTGTGGAGGCAATAGGACCAGGAGGGAACTCCCGACACCCCTCTTTCCAGCAACTCTCTCCAGCTCCTACTGAGAGATAGCGAGACAATTCCAGGCCAGAGGGAATATAAAGTCTCTCCAGTGAGTTCTGGGTCTACTTCTGGGACATGCTCCCAAAAACTGCAAGGGAGGCAACCAGGAGGCATCCTCACCTCAGCTGACTTATCAATTACAATTTTATGGGAACTATTTCAGATTGTTGATCTTTTGAAGTCTTTTATACTATCCTGCTTGCTGCAAAAACATGCACGAAAGCAATGTTCTGTATTGAATTGTAGCACTAATGGATCCCAGCCAAGTATCTGTTTGTTTGTCACAGCAAGTGTCATACTTTTTTGCATAAATTTTATTGTGAAGCCCTTCCGCTTTGTCTGAGATTTAAAGTTTTAAGTTATGTACAACTCTTTCTTTAAAATACAAACAAAAAAAGTGTGTCTGAGGTTAAGTCACACAGAAAATTTAACCACCAATTGGTATTCTCACTGCTCACTCTACTCACAACTTTTCTTTTTTTTGGTAGGGTGTTTCTGGTGTTGGAGGGTGGTGGTGGTGGTGGGGGGGGACATTGTTGCCAAACTTCTTCCCCATTGTGTTTTTCCCTGTGCGGCGCTGGGATAGTTTCGAGAGCTTGCTCTGTTCCCGCTGCGACAGACTGCGGCCCCTCTCTGCCGCGCTCAAGGGCCCTTGAGGCGGCCATTATCTGGACGCCCGCCTCGCCGAGGCATATGGGTAATTACTGAGCTAATAGAGTGATGGAGGGAGAGGCAGAGGCAGGAGCCTAGGCCAATTAGATGATGCATTAGTGCTCTGTCTTTTGTAAGCACCTAATGTGTGGGGAAAGGATGGGGTAGATAGAGAAAACGTGTCATTTCTGAAGGGTCAGGATCCTTGAGCAAATGCAAACAGTCTCACACACACACATGCATATCCACACACACACACACACACACACACACACACGTCTATCCCACATAGACACAAGCATGTGAGTCTGAACACACACACACACAAAGCCGCATTTGCACTTTGAATGTACCAAAACACACACACACGTACACACTGATTACTGCGCTTTGTTTTGCTCTTTTCTCTAAGTGTCTGAAGAGTGTGAAGTCATAATTATTGCGCACTCTGGCTTTACATACACACGTAAACACAAAAACACACACACACAGACCAAATGCAGAGGAGTCCAAATGAACGAGGAGACCCTGCCCAGTCTATTGAGGTCTGCTATGAGAATCCACTCCATCAATTACATTAAAGAGGCTGCCTAATGACGGCCACAGCTGTAATCACGCTCAGCTGAAGCATTTTACACCCTGCTTCTTTGTTTTCACCCATTATCATCCATCCCACAAAGGAGAGAAATTCTATCTCAAGCATCAGAACAGGGTGTTTTGCCGTTAAGAATGTGCTTTTTGTCATCATCTAGTTTTGTCAGGTTGTGAATCAGTGTTTTGGCAGTTGCAGCTGGAGTTGCAGAAGTTGGCAGGAAGCTGGAGTAGCAGAAAGTTGTGGGGGTTTTTTTTCAGTTTTTAACTTCTTTTTTTTTCTCCCACTTGTGAGCTGCTCTCACACTTTTAGGATGCTAAAACGTTGCATGTTTGGAGAGAGAATTGTTTGGATTGGTGATGTGCTAAAACTTTGGCATTTCCTTTATGTCACAGTGGCAAAAATTGCACTTAAACCTTCGAGATAAATTGTATTTTCAGTCTCTGTTACTTTTGTAAACCAATGCAGAGTTGAACTAAATCCAATTTCACCCCTTCCTCTAACTTTTTAGCCAATCCTCTTCATTTTGCACATTTGGACTAGGAGAAAAAGTGTTTTCATCTTTTAAGTGTTGTAAAAGAAGGCAAAAGTGGCAGGCTTTGTAGCCCTTAAAAACTGAAAACCTTTTTACTGTATATTGAAGGGGTATGAACTGCACTTGTATAAACCTCACAATATACAGATGTAATATTTAGTTTTATCTATACCAATGTGTAATATTTGGCATGGTTGTCA
>JAOXNZ010000085.1:11159264-11172261 GCA_028566095.1 Kryptolebias brasiliensis
GGGGGGCGGGGGGGGGGTTATGTGTGTGTGCTGGGTGACAGGTGGGAAAATGAAGCTACTAAATGCCAAAGAAATCTGAACTCTCCGTATTACCCCCCAAGATCTCTTAGCATCTTCTCTGGTTGATTCAGAAACTTATAACATTTGATTGCAACCTCACAGAATCTTAAAGTGGTGTTAGCCATTATTTTAAGGGGTTTCTTGGATCTGATATTGAGAAATGGCTGAATGAGTTCTTGCCTTTATGATCAAATCTTAAAAATAAAGTGGTACAATCGCCCGAGATATTGTGAGATTTTGTGCAGTCCATTAGCACTCACAGTATGTGATGTAAATGATTCTCAACTACAAAGTTTAATTCAATATTTGTAAAATTAACATATAGATATAGCCAAATTTGTGTTTGCAAAGATTAATTAGTTGATCTTTTGAATCAGGGTGACTTCAAAAGTTAATTAGTTGTAAATGCACATCCAATGATTATTTTCTAAGAGTTTTTAAAAAATCTGTTTTCTGGTTTATGAGATTATTTGCCAGCAGACAAACAGGGTTGACTTCAACTGTTAATGCCAAGGTTTTAAACAAAGATTTCACATCATCTGTTAATGGTTGGACTATGTGTTGGGAATGACACTCAGCTACTACCACACAAAATTTAAGCTCACTAAGTTATAGCCATTTTGTATTTGCTAAGGTCAACTAAATGTGACAGCCATCTTAAATGGGGGTGACTAAAGTTATTAAGTTGAAGAGGTTCAGTCAATGAATACTTTCTCAGAGTTACATTAAAATCTGTTCATTTGTTCATGAGATATTTTGCTAACACCAAAGACAAATGAATATGCCTACCAACACACAAACACAGGCAATTACATTATTGCCTGCCTTTAGGCTGTGGGCAGTAAAACAAAGAGCATTCTCAAATAATTAAAAAAAGTAAAAAAAGTCCTACTCCAACTCCAACATGCAGTCTGTTTGTCTGTCTTAAGGTTGTATGCAATTATCTGCATACACTGTAAAGTTATTAAAGTTACAAAGTATGTACCTTTAATTGTGAGTGATGATTTACACTCACAATATTAAATTGTACTTTTGTCAGAATAGAAAGTTTGGATACAGCAGTGAAATTTCTCTATGAGTAGTTTGTTGAAAAGCAATTAGATTATTAGAGGATGTACAAGCTAAACTGACCCCAAAGTGATTCCTGTATCCGCTCCAAGCTAGCAACTGGTCACATGTATGGAAAAAGAGTTGGAGGTGCTCATACAGGAAGTAGCTTCTCCACACTGACGTCAAACTAGTGTCTTCTCATCCAGTCATTGACGATAAAGGCAAATGAGTGTATTTTACAAAATTTCATGCCAACTAGGCCATGAAATACACATTCTTTTTAATTTCTTTGTTGAATAATTCCTATTTTTCTGTCAGAATGGGCTACGTGCAGACATAGATATGTTCTTAACCTTGAAAATCCCCCCTTTTTTCCACCATATATAAACTAAACTCAAATGCAAGGAAATTCCCATTTCAGCCTCCCCCACCCACATTACCTTGTGACCTTTTCAGACTATATAAGGATGCAGACATGGCTTTTCCTCATTTCCAGTCTGCCTGTGAGAAATACCGGAAGGACAAAAGAAAACAGAGGCCAACATCTTCCCAACTTCCTCCAAAACTATAGCATAACATAATCCTTTCACCCCTGAAATAAGTGACGGTTGTCAAACACGACAGGACCCGTTTGGACACCCCGAAGTTACAAAAACAGCACATAAAGCAGAAAGATATGACCTTTGGCTTAAACAAGTGTCTCCAACCTCCGCTGTACACGGCCAACACTTCCTTTACTCATCAAGACAGGGAAGAGGAGGCCACCTGCTAATCATGCTCTGTCACCTTTCATGCCGGATGTGTTTGTGTGCGTCTCTGCTCTGTCTCTGGTTTGGTTTGATCCCAGTAAAACACCCATTGAAATCATCACCAGCCAGGCTGCTTTTCATTCCACTTTTAAAACAGCCGGAAACATACTAAGTACACGTTTTTGTGGTGGCAGCTGGATCACGACGCTTTCTGAATTTAAAAAAATTAGTATTGACATGACAAATCTGAGCAGTTATGAACATGAACAACAAGAGGCCATTAAATCCATCAGCAGAGTCTTCAGGCTGTTTCAGTAGCATCAGAGATGTTGGACAACATGCATTTATCTCACTAGCAGCGGGTATTGTGGAGAAAAGGTGTGAGGTCTTTTTATTTTTTTTTCTGTGAAACCTCTTAGCGTCCCATAATCAGGAGTGATAATGTGTCTCATTCTATGCTAATGTGTGTGTTTTACAGCAATCAGGCGACAGGTGATGATAGCACACGCTTTGAGATGTTCTGCTGTGTGCGTGCATGTGTGTGTGCTAGCGCGCAAGGGTGGACGCAAGGCACCATTAGTGACTTCCCAGGTCCTCTTCAGGAATACAATGGGCGGCGAAATTGCTTTAATGGAAAAAGGCTAATGTGAGACGCACACACACACACATACGTGCACACACACTCGAACACACCGCCTTAGCAAATCACTCAAGCCAGTGAGAGGTAGAAAAAAGGGGGGGATATTTTCACTTACACTTGAAAAAATAGAGATGGAGAAGAGAAAATAGACAGTGAGGAGAGAGTTGGCGCTGCTCTTCTTCCACTTACTTTATGCTTCCACCCACTAGAGTCAGTATTTTCTAAAACAGAGGCGTAGATTCTGTAGTAAAGATATTTTTCTGACCCGTCTACCTTCCTTAAACATGATAGTGTTGTTTGTAAAGAGAGAAAGAAAGTGAGGAGTGTGAAAGTGAGGCGCTTTGGCTGTATGAATTTAAATATATAACTGTTTCACAAAAAGTTGGGATGCATGAAATCCAATGAGCCTTTAACCCAAACTGAAAATGGGGCAGACAACATATACAGAGCTAACACTGGGATGTTGAAGGTTTTGAACATAATTGTATCAACTGGTCCTCAATGCTCTGACTTGAGACAAGGGCATGTTTACTTTTGTGAATCTTTTAACATATTTGGTAAACTCTTTGAAATTAAGACCAATTGCTGTAGTTTGTAAAGTGGAATGTTTTTTTCCCTTTCTCGCTTGATATAATACTTTAAAGAGATTTTCAGATCTTATTAAGGGAGATTCTTTGGAAAAGTAATGAACAATGATTATCTTACCTGCTTTAGATCGCTTTTCAAACAGCCTCAATTTGGAAAAATAGAGTTTAATTCTGACAAGAATGATGAACTAATGGCTAGTTTGAATGAGACCGAGACCAGATTAGATTGTTGCCTTCTTAAAACAACTCCAGTCTCAAATTTTCATAGTGGTTCATGTAAATACTACTTCATAAATCTTTATATTGCCTTCAGTTTCTCTTTACACAATTATTTCAGTGAAAATGTCATGATATTCCTGCTGGAAGAGCTCAAGGCCACAAAGTGCTACAGCTAGCTGGTGCTGCTACTATTTGTGCTTGCAAATAAGCATAAAATTCCACATGAATAATTGTGTGAATTAAAGCTTTATAAATAGTGTTCACATAAACTGCTGTGAACATTTCATGATTGGATTTGTTTCATAACGCAGTGTCCACCATTTTAAAATAGAATTACAAAAATTAATTTCTGAAATCAAAAGGCTTTTTTGTTTTTCTTTGCCCCATTTCACATTTGTTGAACTTGATCCCACAAAGGTCAGCTGTGTTTCTAGATACTGAAACCTTGTTAAAATCTCTCCCTAAAATTTTCAGACACACTGTTCTTCAGAGCTACAGAAAAAAACAAGCAAACTGTGTGCTGTTGGGATCTGGCAACCAAGACATTCTGGTATAGACCCACTGTATGTACAGCTAAAGACAACAGGGTGCATTAGCATAACATCAACAAACAAACTGTGCTCCTTTTTTTCTTTGAAAGACAGATCTGCACGCACACACCTGCTCCTGCACTGCTCGGTAAGACAAGGCACGTTTCTCCTGTGCTACTAATGGTCTCATTTGTGCCCTGCTCAAGGCTGGCAAGGCCTGCAGCATCTGTTTGACTGCAGGCCATGCCATAAGGTGCCAGGACTCTAAGGATCCTCCACACTCCCTCAAGAACTCTGCTGTCTGCCCTGCTAACCTCGCTCCCCACCCATCTTTTCACCTCACCATCAGATGTTGCTCTCTACCTTTACCTTAGACACCATAAGATCACGATGTCCATTAAACTCTGTGGCCTCTGTTCACTGCTTCCCAAAGCTGCTTCTCCTCAACATTCCTCTCCTCACCTGCCACTCATCACTGAAGTTTTACATCAACTTTGTAGCCTCAGGCACATCAAGGTTCCTGGTACCCTTTTGTGCTAATCTCTTTTGCACGCCTCTTTCTCCTTTCCAACTCCCTGAAACCCCTCTGTCCTCTCCACTTTTCTGTCTACTGCCACCCTCTGTCAAGATGTGAGGGATGTCATCTACCTCCCTTAATCAGCTGCTCCTTTTACCACAGCCTCCCACTTCTCCCTCAAAACCTCCTCCTTAGCTCTTTACCCTCAGGGTGAATGAGATGTCATCTGGCTGGCACTATAATTTGGGCTATGTGTGTGTGTATATGAGAGAGAGTTTGGTAACAAAATGTGTATCGTAGCCAGAAAGACTTTCGCCTCAGAGGAACAGACAGATTAGCAGACAGAGGATCGCTCCAAGCACAGCATTCAAGCTACATTCCCAAGAACATCTCCTCCTTAACAAGCATTGCATTCCCCTCCAGGTTTTTCCTGGCAGCCCCAAAGACAGGGAGAGGAGAAAGTGATCTGATGGCAATCTCTGCTTTTTGTGTTCATTGGTCTTTTCTTATGCTATCTCACCCAAACAATAAAGTTTGTGCTTGTCTGTGTTGCTGTGTCTCTAACACAAGGACCTGCTGAGGCCTCTTTATCTCTTCACAGAGAATACATGGAAAAAGTGGGAGGGGGGAAAGAGAGATGCCTAGAAGGAGACATGATCAGAGGAAAGAGGCAAGGGGAGGGCGGTCTTATGACAGAGGGGGTCTGTGGCTAACAAGCGGTGTGTGGAGCCACAGAAGGTGTGTGTAGTCAAGCATGAGGAAACATTTGAGACAGCAAAGGCCCACTGAGATGACCGCGGAGCTAATGCTATGTTAGTGAGCTGCTGACGGCATGCCTGGGCCCTGGCACACCGCCTTTCCACACAGATCAGTGAGGCCAAGAGCGCAATGAAAGGAGACACCTCAGGCCTGCGGCGAGGTATTACTAGTGACACATCTTTTGGGCACCGGTTGGGACTCCTTTACCATCTGAGCCTCTCGTATCATGACTCACATGCAGGCATGTGGGTTATTTAAAGAGACCCTTAAATCCAATGTGGCGGGGAAGGTGAGGTAGAACATCGCTCAGAGCAGGAAAAATAACTGGCACTTCAAGTCGAGGCATAAAGAGGAAGCTTTATGCGGCAAGACACCCCGGGTAATTTTACTTGAAGCACATTGAGACATTTCCCAGGGTTAGCAGGCATTTAGGACAAATTTACTTTGTAACCCAGTTGTGTTTTCTGTCTTGATTTAAAGGGATAGTTCAGTTGTATTTTTTTACTGAGGTTGTGTGGTGTACTTATAAACACTGAATATCTTACCTGCAGTGGGTAGTTGTTAAAGTAATTTCAGTTAGGCGAATCAGAGAGAAGTTCTCATGGAGACGCTACTCTAATTAAGGCCCATGTAAGAACAAATTTCTCCCATTTTAAACAAATTAAAGTAAGAACTTTCCCTGCAGTTCAAGCAAATGCCAAATTATGTATGTTTTTATATTCCATCACTTCTGAGTAAACTAGTTTGCAAAACTGCACAACTAGCTAATATAACATAGCCGTTTGTCTGACTCCCCATTGAGAATTCCTCCCTGATTCTTTGAACAGATATTTTTCTGTCTGCTGCCAACTGCAGATAAGACACTGACAACGATAAACACTCCACACAATCTCACCTCATAATAAAAGACTATCCCTTTAAATCCAAACCTGTCCTCCTCTTAGTTTGTTCGAATCTTCAGCAATCTCATTTTTTTAAATGGAAAAGAGAAATGATCTCTTTTAGATGTTTTTTTGGAAGAACATCTTGTATGCTTAAGATTGTTGTTTTGCTTTGAGATTCAGTTTATACACAAATGAAATTTCTGAATGAACATCCATTAGAACCTATTGGTACAATTCAGAACCCATTATTCCATCAGTGACGGGTAAATGTTCTGGCCCAGAAGCACCAATGTAGGCTGAGAACATGATCCAACCACCACCATCGTGTTTCAGAGATGGGATGAGGTTCTCTTGACAGAATGCAGCATTTTTTTATTTTCTCCAGACGTCAAAGTTCATTTTTAAATAAGAAACTTTAGCCAGCTTTATTGTCAGTTTCTGTCTGGATTTAGTTAGTCACATATAAAATATGTAACGCAATATAAAAGAATTTTTAAATCCAAATTATTAGGACTGACCTCCTCGCAGTAATTAGTGATAAAGAAAAGTAAATAAGTAATGTTTTATCAAATCCTTTTGGTAAATTGTTTTGAAAATGCAGTTTATAAATGCAAATACATTCAACAATGTTTTCAAGCAAAATCAAACGATTGTGTTCAAAAGTTTTCAACTAAGGTTAACTTATAACTTTTTACAAGCTTTTCAGTCCTCAGAATGGAAAGCAAACAACCCAAATGTTCTGGTTTTACTTTCTACAGCCTGACAAACGGAACATCTTTAAAGTGACCCATCTGTGACCCGGCTTTGCTGTCTTGATGCAGAAATCAGATCACAGTCTGTAACCACTGCAGGTGGAGGGGCGTGTGGCGCTCTAATTGGGTCAGTGATCGGTCTCGAAGATAAGTTAAACGTTAAGGCCAATTTGTAGTTAATCTGCGGCTGAAACACAAATCAGAAACTGATTTTGTCCTCGCACGTGAAATGTTTTGTGCAGTTACTTCATTACGACCGCAGAGCCGAACATTTTCAGTCCAGTAAAGGAGCCAAGCTAAGAAACAGAGCTGCTTTGTGCTATCTGATCAGATTAAAACACGAAACAGCCCGAAGGCACAAGGGCAGTGAACTCCCTTTAACACGTAATATTACAGCAGGTGATTAAAATCAGACCAGAAGATTTAGTTAGACCTTTATTTGTATCTGTAGAGATCAAAATATACCATCTATAAAGTTTAATAACTGATTTAAAACACAAAAACAAACTATAAACAGTGTCTTCATCAAAATCACTCAGTTACTTTTAGTATAATAAAGTGACAAAATGTAAAAACTTAAACAATTTTGCTAATATTTTGGTGTCTTTTTAAAATAGAAATAAAGCATCAACCTGTACAGTAGCAACACTGGTTACACTCAACAACACAAACGTGTCTTACTTTTAAAATGAAGGCTGTATAACATTACGTGGTTTCTGGGGTGGATTCTCAGTCATCCAGGATATGGCAAATTTAAAAAGTTTATAACTGGACTTCTGTTCTGTAGTTGAGGACATTTCAAGCTTTAAAGTCATGCAGGTTGAAGCTTGGAACTCCAAACTTTGCAGTTTTGAAATATTTCTTTACATTGAAATCCAACAATTTATCTCTTGTTTATAAACTAAGCACAAGTTAAAACTATGTTTAACTTGATAATCTAATGTAATAAAAGTACATTTCTATGTTGGAACCAAAAATGCTAAAAGAAGCCCAATATGCAGCTTTGTTACAACAGACACATGACTTTGTTCAGTTTCTTTTGTTACTTTAGTGTAAAAAAGAAATTCTTCTGAAAATGGAATAAATGGTAGAATTAAAAGTTTTTCTTCCTGTACTTTTTTATCTTTTTTACAGTTCAGTTCACCTGTGCCTTTGCTGTGTACTGGTTCTGTTTGACCATGAAACGTGTGTGTGTGTGTGTACGTACGGGTGATGATGAAGAGGCATTGTGTCTCCTCATAATGACATCATGGCTCTGACAGAAGCTGGAGAAGATGCCCGAGGTTTCAGAGCGAAACTCTTCAGCTTGGTGCAAGTGTGAGTGTGTGTGTGTGTGTCCCTGGGCTATAGGAGTCCTCCTGGACTTGGTGAACGAAAGTCAAACCATAAAAGACAAAAACAAAACCTGACCACCAGCAATATGAAGCAGAGGGCAGGCCATTTGGCTGCTGCCCGCTCACTGGTGCCTCTGCGTGAAAACGATGAGGAGTTACATTTGAGGGGAGACCGGGGTGGGAAAAGATTGCAGAGAAAAAAACAAGAAGGAAAGGGAGACATGGAAGCTGCAGAAAGAGGTTTGGGGGTCAATTTTACCTGGAGGCCTCGCTGACGTTTATGGGAGTCCTTGATGCATCTTTTATCTTGATTCGGACCAGGCAAATTTACTTCTGTGGCAACACACACAGATTAAACCCATGCATTCTGTTTTTTTATGAGAAGAACCAGAGAATCAGTGTCAGAAGTACACAGAACTTAGTGAAACGTCTCACTTTGACGTGGTAAAAGCAGTGAAAGCATTTGTCATGTAGGAAAAGATTAGATTATTGGATTATGAAATTTTTTGTGCAATAAATTATTGAAATTAAAAATGTTTAAACAGGTTTTTGGAGGGCAAGTAAAAGCTCCACAGATATACATTTTTAAACCTAATGCTTACAGAACAGGTACACAGGCATTTTGTGATAACGTCACTGCTGACAGAAAAAACTGGATAATGTAGAAATGTACAGGAACATTTGGTAGCCTCAAATTTGAACAAAAATACTAATAAAAAATCCTGACAACCCTAAACGTGTGTTCAGAGCAACCAGATTGCTCCTAAAATTGTTCAATCATAATTAAATAGGATGATTTAAATGTAACACATGTAAAATCATAAACTAAAGTTCACATAAACTTGCACATTCATTAAAACCTTGGCTATATCCAACTGTTTTAAACTGAATATGGTTTTATGAACCAACATCATTGCAGAACCAACTGAAAAATATCAAGAAAAGTCATTTTAGACAACTTGCAATACTTCAGCAGCTCATGTGCACACACATATTACCCACATACTGTAGAAACTAGTTTTCTATGACATCTCTTTAAAGTCCATATCACAGTGTCACCAAATGTAACAAAATGCAGTCTTTATGTAGAGCATTAAATATGCTCAGAGGGATCCCCCTGCCTCTGTGAACCCACTAAAGACACATCTCCCACTGAGTAAGATTGACAGGTTTCTGAAGTGAGCTGAAGGGACCCTCTCGCCCTGAGTGTGTGTGTAATGTGAGACAGGTCTTATGATGAGCACTAATCAGCTGCGACTCTTGACCCCGTGGCGATAAAGCTGCCACGAGGGAATGCGCTACGGCACGGCTAACAACTCCACCTGAGTGTGTCTGTGTGAGGATGTTCACATGGGTCATTTCTGTCAGAAGGAACAAGTTTCTGCTCAGTTTAATACAAATATAAATTCCATTCAAAGTGAAGAAAAACACCCTGAAAAAAATCTTTCTTTTTAACCCAATCTAAGATCTTTTCAGGATGTCAATTAAAAATTTCAAGTAGTTTAATAATTCTTATGAAAAAGAAGCAATATCCTTAAGTTAAATACACTCAAACATCCAAGGTACATGTTTTATTGATTTAAATTTAAATACACATGTTGAGTTTAAATTTGTTCTATTTTTTTGTATTCATGTTGGTGGTATGTAAATTTGACACCTAGAAAGTTGCAGTACTTTGTTGAATAAAAATAGAGCATATAAGAATTTTCCACAACATTCAATTGATTTCTTCCACAATTAAGAAATAATGCTGTTTCAAAGTAACAAATAAGACTTGAGTCTACAGCACACTACCGTACAGGCCTGATTGGTGGAATGCTGCAGAAGTGGTCGTACTTCTGGAAGGTTCTTCTCTCTCCACAGACCAATGCTGGAGCTCTGTCAGAGTCACCATCGAGGTCTTGGTCTCCTTCTTGACTACAGCTCTTCTTTCCTGTTCGCTCAGATTGGCTGGGTGGTCAGCTCTAGGAAGAGTCCTGGTGGTTCCGAACTTCTTCCATTTACAGATGACGTACGCCACTGTGATTATTGGGACCTTCAATGCTGTAGAAATGATTCTGTACCCTTCCCCTAATCTGTGTCTCAGTCCAATCCAGTCTCAAAACAATTCCTTTAACTTCATGGCTTGGTTTGTGCTCTGACATGCACAGTCAGCTGTGGGACCTTATACAGACATGTGTGTGCATTTCCAAATCATGCAGTTTACTGCATGTGGAATAAGGCTGTAATGACAAAATGTAAAAAAAGCAAAACACTGAATATATTCCAGTCCTCTGTTCCTCCTGCAACTTTTGAATCAGGTTGTTTTCTACATTGCTGCGCTTCATCATTTCAAAGCCACTTGATTATTTCATACCTCAGACGCTTTGCACATTGCAGGTACATAAGCAAAAACGACAAAAAAAACAAAACAGTAACAGAGCACTCAAGCATCAGCTGACTGCTGAACTACACTGTCTGTCATCTCATATTAGGGTTGTGGTGAGGAACAGCCGGAGTGGCAGCAGCTTTCTAGGAGCATCATCTGCCCAGTGGATGAGACATGTTCTAGCCTGGGAACAAACCCAACACACAGTGAATCTGCACAAGAAACATCACTGCTTTTCATGTTACTCGTCCAGGTATGTTTATTGTTTTCCAGAGTGCACTGAAACAACACAAAGGCCAGACAGGAGAAAGAATTACGGACATTAAAAGTTTTAAAAATTGTTGTCAAATAAAAAAAAAAAAGGTTATTAGGTGAAACAAAGCTAGTTGTTTACATTATGTTTTAGTTACCATGCGTGATTAAAAAGAACAAGTGGAGGTTGAATAACTATATCAGACATGTTTATGCTCCTACAGTTCTCAAAATCCTTCCATAATAGTGCAAGAAGTGATACATGGCAATGACTGCAACCATAAAACTGTAAACCAGTCACAGTAGATATCATAAAATCAGTTTAAAGATCTGCGTGGCAAGTTGGTAGATGTGTTCCTACAATGGAAAAAGAAAAAAAACAAAAGACTGATTGACACGGTAGTGAGTGATTGACAAGTCAAAATGTTGACACCTGGTTGTACTTTTTACTCATCACAACATCCTTAAAAAAAAGATATATTTACAAGACCTAATTTACTGTTCAACAGAATTATCATTGAATTAAATAGATCACATAAATCAGAATCCTACATGCACAAAATGCAGGTTTGTAGAGGGCAGAGAGTTTCTCTCAAATAGTTCATAAAAATATCAAACTGTAAAAGGGCTGTTTACAAACATATAATTGTGGCCTCCTGCTTTATTTTTTTTCATAAATAAAATGCAACCACTGTCCATACAGAGAGTGCTTAAACTGTCTTTTCACCTGAGCCGTGCCCTGCTTTGACCTAATAAATAATCTCACAATGACTAAATTCAACAATCACTTCCTAACTCTACACATTTTGCTCAGTTTCTTTGCATAGTGTCTGTTTATGTTGCAGTTTGTAGGCTGGTTTGCAACAACAAAAAAAATGGTTGAAATTAAATCTAAGCTTATCCATCAAAGCAACAGTTTTACACTAGTTAATCTCAGCGAAGACTGATATGATTCTCACAGAGGAAAACAAGCTAAGTGTATTGCACAGGGATCTTAAGGAAGGATGATTTAGGCCTGTCAGTGGATACTTTGCAGTACTTGATTAATGCAGTGAAGACATGAGGAGGCAGAGGGGTCGCCCGCCCTTCGTTCATAACCTTTTAGCTCACAGTTAATAAATGAAGTGTGCAAACGCAACAATGCTGTAGTGGATCGCTGCTCACACACTGCGCCACATGTGTAAAGTGTTCCCTGCACAAACACTGCTCCTTGTTTAAACTTGGTGTAAAATCTAATTACATGTGAACCGACTGGGGGAGAAAAAAAAAGGAAAAAAAAAAAAAGTGAAACTGCATCATCTGATTTTACTCTCTGTGCATTTGAATGTCCAGCTGGAGGGGAGCTCGTCCAGTTTTCCAGCACGCAGCTCTGGTTTTCACAGTTCCACGATACACTGCATCTATTGGGGCCATTCCACTTTTGTAAAGAAGGGGTGGGATTTAATATCATCGACCCCTCCGGCGCCCGCCCCCAGTCTCTCTGTTGGGTTGTACTGGAGTAGCTGAACAGAAAAGAGAAACATCAAAACAGGTGAACAGAGTGGAAAAATACAGCATTTACTCTGCTGAGGAATAGCAAATGAAAAAATGATAGTTTTAAAAAGTATTATCATTAACAAAACAGGCATCTATAATTATATTTACAGTCCAAGTAAAACATGTTTGGTCACCTTAGTAGCATAAAGACATAATTTATCAGATTTGTGCTACATTAAGCAGAGAAAAATCCAGTCAAACCACATTAATGTACATCTAAAGATTACCAGTTTTGAGGATTTGCAATTAGCTTTAAGACATCAGCATGGTGCCAACACTGTTATTAAGGACATGTCCATCAGGAGTGGGTTATATCTGTTTATCTGCCATAATCTGTCTGGAAAATACATATATTCCTAATCATTTAAGGTAAGTATGATGTTTGGCTTTTATTTTGAAAGCACATTAGGATGTCTTACACAATTGTTCTTTGGTGGCATAATGCTTCCCTACTTTTATAAGAGACTTTTTATATTTGTTGAACAACCTCTACAGGTTGTAAAAATGCAGAGTTTCAAAATGCTGCTCCTACAGCGGAAAGTTTTACTGCTTAAAAAAATCCTTCAGAAGGTGAAAATGTTAAACGAGTTCATTGAATATAAAATATCATGTCAGATTCAACTAATTTAGAAATTTTCCTCATATAAATTTTATTTCTTCCTGGTTATCCACAAGACAGAAAAAGGATTCAATCTTAGGACCAAGCAGAAATGAGCTCTTAGATGATAAATTAGATTTAAAACATTTGCCAAAATGAATG
>JAOXNZ010000085.1:11205096-11217411 GCA_028566095.1 Kryptolebias brasiliensis
AAATATTTACAGGTAGAAGGCTTAGGCTTATACAGTATGCAGTGTCAGAAGTAATCTCACAAATTAATTTGTTTTAAAGGAATTTCAAGCAATAATAAGCCTTTTTGTTTTGCCAGATCTGTGTGAACACAGTTCTTTGTGTCACACTTAATAATTATGTTAAGAAATCTTAACCAAAATGTCTTTTCCACAAGACGAGAAGTTTTTGTTTTAAGTGCTCCAAATAACATCCATGTAAATGTTGTCGTGCCAGCCAATACAGAAGATCTAGATTGCTCTTAGAAATGATAACCGTGCCAGTAACATTCACGACTTTCACTTTTACGCAGCTCTGGTTTAAACAGCACTTATCTCTCTTGACTCTTTGAATGCGGCAGGCTGAAACTAAAAAACGCCTCTGTTTCGTCTCTCTTTCCATCTGTCAGGTTAATGAACAGTTCAGTGACCTTGCTTTTTTTTTTCTTCTAGAGACTCACAACATCCTGGAAAAGTTTCCCCTCTGCTTTCTCTCGCTAGTAGATAAATAATGTGTGTTTACTCCTGTGTGGCCCCAGGGTAAGGGCCAGATTAGTAGATGTGGGTCAGTGTGAGAGGACATTTAGGCTTCTGTGATAAACTGAGTCAGGTAGCATGTTGGTTTTGGCCTTGCTTTGGTTAAACCTGGAGTTTATTTCATATTTACCACTTATGTGCTTGAAAGTTAGTACCTATTGGCCTGTTTCACAGATTTTTCTCACAACTATTTTTTTTTTTGCCACAGGCATTTTCAACTATCCATCGAAGAAACGTCGTCCTCAAAGTCTAATGGATTTTATTTTGATTGTTCTCAGGCACAGGTTTTATATGACTTCACAGCTGAGCCTGGAAACAATGAGTTGACAGTGAAAGAAGGCGAGACAGTCACCATCACCAACCAGGTAAACAGACACTGAGAGGCATTCACTTTCCATTTTTTACCATCACTCCACAGAGTTCAGGGGTTCAGACGCCCCAACGTGTCAACAACTTCTGAATTGTCTGAGCTATCAGCAATTTATTCAGCTTGTTAAGATTATAATTGTTGTATCTGATTTAGTTAAGGACCTTGGATTGTGCTTATATTGACAAACAAACGCGCGCCTCACTTTATCAGCGCTTTCATTATGGAAAAAGTTATTTATTTATTTTCGCCTGAAATGAGTTACTCAGACCATTCTTTATGACAGCGTTGCAAACTTCTATGGCGAACAAAATCACATGAAACCATGTCGTAATGAAGCGCTGTCTAATAATTGCGGTCAAAGGAAGAAAGTGCCAGAGAAAAGTACTGACCTAACAAACGTGATGTCATTGCTGCGATTCACGGTTCAAAGATTACTAACCTTGTGCTGACCTACATAGTTTTCTATTCTAAGTCTGACAGGACTCATTGTATCAGGAAGGTTTAGAGTTTTCCTCTTCATTGCTAAATAAACAGTCAGTGGTTGAGAATGTCCTGGTAAAGTTTATAGATAACTGGTTCATCTGGTTCTCGCTTTATGTTCTGACCCAAACTCTTCACTCGAGTCCATAGCTTTGTTCTCTGGATTGTTTTGGGGTTTGATTTTTATATCTCATCAGCGTAGATGCCCTTGAAATGTAGGTAATCATCCAAACCTAAATCTAGAAGGAAGAAGAACATTCTGATTAAACCATCAGCACATTGTACAGAACTTGTGGATTTCAGAGTAATGATACTTAGAGGTGGACCGATGGAACTGACGGCCAACAACTTGGACCAGTTTTTTACTATTTTTAAAAAAATAATTGGCTTTGACCACACCTGAGCATTTTTGGAACAAAAGAGCAAACAGATTGGCTTAATGAACTGCCTGTTTTCTAAAACTCAGGTTTGAAATCAGCCATTGAAAAACACTAATCGGTCGACCTCTAATAACACATTCTCCAGGTTTTTTTTTAATTTTTATTTTTTTATGTAACTTCTCCCCATTTTTTTTTTTTTAATTTCAACACGATCCACCTGCCTTTTCCTTTTCATAGTGAGCCCATGTCATTAGTGCTAATATTTTACTGGGTCTTGTCGTGTTTCAGAGTATCGGAGGTGGCTGGATTGAAGCACAGAACTCAAGAGGGGAGGTTGGACTGGTGCCTGAAGATTACATTGAGGTAAGCTCGACAATGCAGCAGATGTTTTACAGTACACACATTACTTGAGTGTATTGCCAGCAAAATTACAAAGAAAGTCAATTGTTTTGTTCTAAGGAAGACAAAATTCTACTTTTAGAAAGCCTGAAACCAACTCAGTGTGCATTTGTACCCATGCTTTGGAGCTGTCTTTTGCCTGACGGTGAAATCACAACAGGATGTACCTCCTTCAGAAGTTCTGCTGATTAGAGTGTTTTTCTGTGTTTGAGTGTGTGTCCAGTTTGATCCAGTAACTCTGACTTCATCATGTGGATATGATTCACCCCAAAGACATTTAAAAGGGGCTGAGTCTGATTAAAAGTCGAGGCTGTGATGTTAACAGTTTAGCTCCTGTCTAAAGACTTGCTGTGACATCCCTTAATGTCATGTCTGTGTTTACAGATCAGCGGGATTGATAGGAACCACAAGTTTAAATTAGAGCAAACAAGTCCACGTGACTCCGTGTGCTTTCCAGACGTGAAGTTAGCTTCTCTCAGATTATTTTGATTCTTTGTCCACATTATTAAAGCTTACAGATGAGTGACTGATTTAGAACCTTGAGTTTGTTTCTTAAGTGACTACTTCCTGTAGTTTCCTTCTCATGAAAAATTCAAGATGGGTAGAAATGAAACAGTTGCAGTATTAAGTGGTATAGCGTTTGTCTGAAAGTCACCAGTTTGTGCTGTCACTGTTTGCACAGCCAGGAGGGAATTGCCAAAGACACGATTATGTTACCGTAAAGGAATGTCCCTTTAGAAAGCATTAAATCAGAGCGGACTATCTGGATCCTTTAACTCAGTTTTTTTTTGTCTGTTATACTGTCATTTGTAGCTCAGCAAAGCATTACAAGGAGCAGGAACAACAGCACCTACTCCAAGTGTAGGAAATGTTGCACCCCCAGACCTGTCTTTCTTTGATTCATTTGCACCTTCATCAGCACCTGCACAGGTAATGTCCTTAACTGCTGAGCACGCTTGAGAAGTGTAAATATACACAACAGTATCAACCACCTGTCATGTTTCTGTTCTCCTGTTCACACAAATGTGTAAAAGAGATGACGTTGAAGAAAGACCAAAAAGCAGAAGGAAGTGATGACAAAGTCTTACTGACTTTTATGGCGTTTTGTGTGAACTTCAGATGCAGAAGTGAGAGCAGCTTCTGTGAGAGATGTCGTTTCAAACTAAACTAAAGCAGATTTTTTTTTTCCCTTTAGTAATACAGAGCAGAGAGGAAACAAGCTTGGTGTAGTGTTCTTTCTATAGCTGCCAGGAAGTTCCACACAAAAAAGGCGCAATGCTGGATCAGTGAAAAATTCAGGGGCACGGTGCTTTTAGGAGCCACAGCAGGAAATGTGTCAGCTGTTTTACTCAGGCACATATGTGCAAGCATCACTTTAACCCTCTCTCCTGCTCAGTATTTCCCTGCACTGCAGGTGCTTTGTGATGATGTCACCTTCTGTTCCTCTCAAGGTGGATGCTGGGGCCGCAAGTGCCCCGCCGGACACACCCGACACCCCAGTTTCCCCCTCCCTGTCATCCCCTGAGGAGGTAATCGCCACTTCGGTGGGCAGTGAGCGGGACAAGAGGCATTAGTCTGAGCCTTCTTGCCCTCACCCAGTCTCACCCCAAAGCCATCTGATTGGTCTGCTGTGACACTTTCCCCCTGTTGTTGAAAGAAAGCATGATCTCACCTTCTCTGTTCTCGTTACACTACAATGAAGACACACAGATCGCACCAATCAACTTCCAATCTCAATTACGTGAATAAACATCGTTTATTCAACAAGCTTTTGGTCAATCTTACAAAGAGTGATTTAAATCTTGCTGACAGATCTCACATGTATTTGTTTTGAATCATTTCTTAAAATGCCATCAATGTAAACAATCTTACATGTTTTTGTAAGTTTTCTAAACTACACATAAAGATATGAATAATAAAAAAGACATGGTGCAGTGTTGTTGACCTCCGCCAAGAAGCTATATGTTTTTGGTAGCGTTTGTATATTTGTCTGTGCACAAGATCACTTAAAAAGTAATGAACGGATTTTGATGAAATTTTCAGGATATGTTGAGGTTGTCAGAAAGAACAAATGATTTAATGTTTGTGGTGATTGTGATCACAGTTCAGCTCCTACAAGTTTTTAACGACCCTATGTCCTAGGCGGAGGTTTGCGCTCAGAGTTCCTCAACATACAGTGATGTCATCAGTTCCATTATGACATCACAGTGATAATGGGTCTTGGCAGGGGTTTGCGCTCTCCGACTGCTTCTAGTTTCTAAATGCTTTAGTTTTGATTTGTTGGTGGTATTGCAGCAGTTTGCTCTAATTCAACATTTAATCAGCTCAGAGTTTGTTTAGCATTATGCTAATCTTAACCCGCAAAAGAGACGTGCGTACACACACATGCACACACAACCTTTTGCATGCCTTTGCCTGCAAGTTTGAAAAGCATGCCACGTAGTTTCATTTTGAGCTCACAAGTGCTCAAAATGGTAACCTTTTGCAAATATGCTCTTTCTGATTCTGTTGAAAGATGACCTTTTCCAAAAATGCTGCAGTAATGAATCATAGACTGCCACTGTTGAATCATCTCTTGGTGCGTTCCCTGCTCTAGAGTCTGGACCAGATCTGCCCAACGTTTGGAAAAGCATGTTGTTTAAGGACAACTGTCAGCTTCTCATGAAACAGACGCCGCCTGTCCTCCATAGTCTCTCTCTCTCTCTCGCTCTCTGCCATTACAGTCCTGCCCTTTATCCCTCACAATTTCTTCCTTATGTGTCTCCCAGGCTAGTAATGGTAATGATCCCTGGTCGGTGTGGAATGCGGACCCTTCGGGGGGCTCCAACAACAACTGGGCTTCTAAACCGGAGGGCACTCAGACTGGGAGGAGTGCTGCAGACCCCTGGAGTTCTGTATCGCAGGGCCACCCTCAGGCTTACCAAGGCCCAGGTAAAAACTGCTTTATTTTGTCAGCAGCTGTGTTTGTCTTTCAGTAACGTTGTAGTTATGATAATATAATTAAACGGGAGTTCAATAAATGTCCACATGAAGCTCGAAGATGGCTATTTGTAGCTTTTTGTTCAGCATCCTAATCTTAGATTATCGGGGCTTTTTTGTAAACTTTAGCAAAAGATAAGAAACAATATATGAGAAGTATCAAAATCACCACCTGTAACACCTGTAATAATCTTTAATATATGTCAAGTCTTATTGACTTTTAAAACAATAGGACAAGTTTATTTCAAGAAGAGTTATCCCTTTACAACTCCCTTTTTAGAAGGCAAAAAATGGGGAGGAGAGGATTTAAATGAATCATGTCGATTGATGACTAAGCTTTGCACCGTGGAATTAACTGCCAGTTATGAGATAAGTCGCCTTAAATACAACATATTTAGACTTTTAGAGCCAGACAGAACAGTGAGATGCTGTATCATTGATGCACAAGTATTGTCATCTAGAGGAGAGAAAGTATGAAAAGTGATTCTACAACTTTGTTAATTTTTTTAGCTCCAAAAGAAGGCTTTGTTGAATCAACTCCCAAGACATGTTATTCTTAATTTACTGCTGGTAATGAAACATTTTGCTGCTCTTTCTGATTTTGTGCTTCACTTGTTTGGTTTGTTTGCTTATTTCATTTTTAAGAACACAATATAAATCTGCGTCTGTGACGTTACTGTCATCATGGATGCATTATTGATGCACAGCATTGTTTTTATTTAAAATACTCCTGCAATGAAAGCTGCTATTGATAATGCAGGAGTGGAGAGAGTAAACCGATCAAACTGTTTTCTATTTTGTTGATGTTTGGCTTCATGTTCAGGTTGAAGGACTCTTCCTCACCTGTATGTGCCATCTGATCCTGAGCTGAAAGGAAAAGATAATGCATCTGAAGAAAGTTAAATTGAAGAGGGAAGTTTTCTGACCCTAAGCTAAATGTAGGAGCTTAGTCACTGAAGTAAACCCAATAAACAGATTATTTTATGAGCCAAGAGCACATCTTAAATTCATGCTTATTGCTTTTGTCGAAGCAACAAGAAGCAAGCTGTGTGTCACTGGTAAACAGCAACAACAAAAAAACAGGCGTTGCATCTTCCAACCTGCTTTATTTATTATTAATATAAGCTCTTGTGTTTGTAGATCAGATCAGAACAGTTTCAGGACTCCACCCACAAAACTATCCACTCCCATAGGTGGTGTTTATGATCCGCAGACAGATGCTAATTAGCATCAAGTGGTAAATCTGCCTCTTGGTCTCAAATGTTGGAGTCTCTTTGTTGGACTTCTTGCTTTGGTTTCTGTTTTTCACTATAAAGGCGGCAGCAGCTCATAAACAGCCTGCATAAAGGTTATAGGCTGTTGACAAAAATCCAGTTCTCCAAACATGTAGTTTAAAGATTTGAATGTTTTATACATGATAACCGTTTTAGCCACAAGACAGAGTATTGATTTGAATTCATGTAAAAAATTTTGTGTTGTGCTTTTAAGGAAGGATTTATTCTTTTACTAACGACAGAATAATGTGTCTTATCCTAGAGTGTAAACTGAGACAAAGTGAGAATAAATTTAGGTAATCTGAAACTTTGACTAGGTTTGACGCCTCATCTGGGTTCTGATGCAGGTTTTCTCAGTTCACGCCCATCTTATTCAATGGTCGTAACTCGGAGATGCTTCAAGATGTGAACAGGGTCACGATTCTGTTTCTGCCAGACTGGAAAAGTCAGCCTCAGTACCTCAGAGAACAAATAAAATAAAAATAACAAAAGAGAACAAATGAAATGAGCTGAGGAGAAAAATTAACAGACTTTTCTTTTTTTTTTTTCTGTAGTCAAAGACATCTACCCTTATCCTTACCTTATTGATTACACAGGTATCATTTTGTTGCCTGATGGATGTTTCCTAATTTTTGTGTGTGAATTGCTGAGAAGTGTTTGTTAGAAGTGAAACTTTCTGCAACTGAGATTATGTTTTTAATTTCTTTTTAAAAAAGCATGTGTGTGATCACTGTGTAGATCACTGATACTACAATAACTTTGTGGTAATTTGCATAAAAGGGGCTTTTTTATGATTTTATTGATTTTATTAACTTTTATTTAACGAGGCAAATCCCATTAAGATCTCAGATCTCTTTTTCAAGGGAGGCCTGGGCCTGAAGGCAGCCTAACATGCATGTTTTTAGACTGAGGGAGGAAATCGGAGTGCCCAGAGAAAACCCACGCAAACACGAGGAGAACATGCAAACTGCACACAAAGACCAATTTAAATACCAATTTAAAAATTGGTATCGAAAACAGAGTGACGTTTAGGGAAATTCAGCTGCAGTTATTTGTGTTTTTGTGGAATAAATATATGTTTTAGGTAAATCTGATTTCAGAAATTCAGATTCTGGACTGAATTTTGACCAAATGTTTGGTTTTGTTCTTGGCTTTGTTTAACATTAACGCTAAAATCCAACTAAATGCATGTATGAAAATTTTGTTTTTATTTGTCTAGTTGCTTCAGCGTTTGAAAAACTTTCCATCGTAGCTCATTGAACACACTGTAGAGATGCTTTCTTGTGCATACGATTTGAAGCTAACACCTCATGAATCCTTCCTCAGGGGCAGAGTTTGATGAGTGGGATGATGAATGGGATGACAAGTCCACTGGCGGCTACGCAGAATCGGAGTTGGGAGAAAGTGGAGCGATTCCGAGAGGTGGAACGCATTCATCTTCCATGAAAATATCCCTCAACAAGTAAGAATTTTACAAGACATCAAGAGATGAAGATTCTGTTCCGAAAAACAAGATTTAACTGCAGCGTGAGAGCGGAGAAACTGAATGATTTTGGAAATTTGCTGAAGAAGCTGAAATTGAGTTGCTGAAGCTAAAATAAGCAGAACGCTAGCTAAAAGGGAGGAAAACACTAAAGCTAAAATAAGCAAAATGCTAACTAAAAGCCAATAATAACAAAATGTTAGCTGAAAGCTAAAAGTAGCAAAAGACCGGCTAAAAGTTCAAGAAGCAGAACGCTAGTTACAAGTAGCAAAAGACTACCTAAATATAGCTCAACTTAAAGGTTAAAAAGCAAAAGGCTAGCTAAAAGTAGCAAAAGGCTAGTGAAAAGCTGAAAGTAGTATCAGAAGACAAAAACTGATCAAGTATGTTGAAGTACTCCATTTTTAAAGAGAACATTCTCATCACAATGTATTTCTATAGGAAAATATTTGTAAATGAAGTTAAATGTTTTGAAAATCATAATATCTAAACTATAATTTAGATTTATTAAAAAACATCATAGCAATTTTCTGAACCTTTTGTTAAAATGGCTATTTATGGTATATAAATAGTGAAGCAGTAGTTAGATTGTAGAATACATGCAGTAAAATAAAAAAAGGATAAAACAATAATGTTATGGCTGAACAAGTAATCATTCATTGAGAGGTCTTCTGACAAGTCCTCATTAAGTGTGACAGAACTGTCATGAAGAGTACGTGTCCGTTTACATTTAGATCCAGGTCCTACCGCCCTCAGCTTTCCAGCTTTCACGAGTCTGGTGACCTTGTTCCCTTTTGCAGATAAGCTTTGTTTTAAAAGGCATTGTCTTAATATCTTAAGAGTTCGACATAATCTATCACTTGGAGTTGTCTCATTCTTGGGATTTTCTGCCCAATATTTATTTTGTAATAAATGGATAAAAGTCAACAAACCAGATTTTCCAGTCTCCCTTATTATTTCTGTCAAGACAGATTTGAAATAGGTTTTATAAACAGCAATGTAAAGAAAAACAAACTGAAAGTGCTGTCAACTCTTTTAAACCTTTTGAAAAAGTTACAGAAACTAATCAAGAAAATGTGTGGGTTTTTTTTTTTATGGAGCAGGTTTCCAGGGTTCTCCAAGTCTGGTCCTGAGCTCTACCTTCTTTGTAAGCAGATTGCAAAAGACAAAGAAAAGCTGCCAATTTATGTGAGTTATCCCGAAATATACAAACTGATTTATACAATCTACTTTCAATTTTCATAATTATTTCATGCACATCATTGAAGTTTTAGATGTTGTACTTGGTGCACTATAATTAGCAGCTTTATTGACTTCTTATTTTCAGCTTAGCTTTGTTTGCAACAAGCTAAAAGCAGTGTTGGAAAAAGTCCTAAATCTCTGCGTTGTGTGCTCAGGTGGGGGAGGTTGGTCCAGTGTGGGCATACCCAGAAAATCAACTTGACTGTATCGTAGCTGATCCCAAGAAGGGTTCAAAAATGTACGGCCTCAAGAGTTACATCGAGTACCAAATCACAGCCAGCGTAAGTATGCAGAAACTTTTTCAGACTGTCAAACGATTGGATTCGATAGAAACGTTAAAGTTTTTTAAGTTACATGTTTGTTCCCAGTTTTCTTGACCTACTTCCTGCTTTTGGTTTGCAGACCACAAACCGCCCAGTCAATCATAGATACAAGCACTTTGATTGGTTGTATGAGAGGCTCCTGGACAAATTTGGGTCGGCCATCCCCATCCCCTCGTTACCAGACAAGCAGGTGACAGGTGAGCTCCTCACTCTCAAACCATTTGTAATTGGTTAAACATTTTGTAAACTGAAAAAAAACCTCTTCGTTATATCATTTCGAAGGCCGTTTTGAGGAGGAGTTTATTAAGATGCGTATGGAGCGCTTGCAGGGTTGGATGACCAGGATGTGCAGACACCCTGTTGTTTCTAGCAGCGACGTATTTCAGCTTTTCCTCACATACAAAGATGAGAAGGTATAATATAATTTCTTTAACTTGTACAGACCCAAAGATTGCTAAAAGGTGAAAACTGACTATTTTCTATTATTGGGAAATATATAACTTTCAGCTATAAATAAAATATGGATTTATGGACTTTATTTGGCTTGTTTGACTGAGTTGAGGGATTGATGGGTGCAGGACTGGAAGTTCGGGAAGAGAAAAGCAGAGAAAGACGAGACTGTTGGGGTGATGATCTTCACCACAATAGAGCCTGAAGCTCCAGAACTTGATCCCCTAGAAGTGTGAGTTAAATCAAGCTCTGCCAAAACAAAAGCTTCATCTCAAAGCTGTTATATATGTGTTAAAACATGCCTAAAAAGGGAATTCAGTGTTCAGTTCCTTGGAAATGAAGTTCTGTAAACAGCTTATGAAGAATTAATATCTTACTTGTTGTAGATGGCTCTTTGAACGATCTCGGTTTGGAGAAATAGTTTAATTCTGACTGGATTGACGAGCTAATAGCTAGTCTGTTCAGAATGAAACTTTATTTCTTCAAACTGAAACCCTTCAAAGAACCATTTACAACAGGTAAGACATGAAGTGTTCGTAAACCTTTCCACAGAACCCCTCTTCAAAAGATCTGACCTATCTCTTTAATGTTTGGCACGTGTTTTTTTTGTGGACAGGGAGAAGAAATGTGAGCAGTTCAGCAGGTTTACCAAAGCCATGGACGACGGCGTGAAGGAAATCCTCACAGTGGGAAACGAGCACTGGAAGAGATGCACAGGACGTATGTTCACACTGCTCTGAATCCTAATAAGTGTTTACCACACACGGGCTTCACCTTTACCTTAGTCTGTAATTATTATTTAGGTTGGGAAAAAAAAAATCATTATCATGAGTATTTTGTAAACTTACTGTATTTCATCTCTTCCACAGCTCTGCCAAAAGAATACCAGAGAATAGGAAAGGCCTTACAAAACCTGTCCACTGTTTTCACCAGCAGTGGATACCAAGGTACAGACAAGCAAGGCTTTTTTTTTATGTGGTTTTTATTGTTCCAGGTGCAGAGTATTGCCAGTTCTGCCTTTTTTACTCTGCTCCTTCCTTATGTAGTTTCAAAAGAAAAACATGAATCAGAAGCAGATGCTGTTTGCTACAAATGGTAAGCAGATGCTGCTGGCAAATATTTTAAAATTTCTTCTCTGCCGCAGGTGAGGCGGCTCTCACTGATGCCTTGACGGCGGCGGGGAAAACGTATGAAGAGATCGCCCAGTTGGTGGCAGAGCAGGTTGGTTCTTCAGCTGCTGCTGTAAAGGACTAGTTTTGTTGCTTTTTCAGAAAGTAGCTCACCTGACAGAGTGCAGCGCCCCACATAGAGAAGCTGAATTCTTCGCTGCAGCTGGCCCACTTTCAGGATCAAACCACAACAATGTGCTGTATTTTTATGCTATTCTCTCTTCTGGTTTCCTATATGCAGTCAGTTGTCTTTTTGTCAATATTGTCTGCATAGTTAGAGGATTATTACAGCCTTCAGGTTTTCATCAATTAAAAAGACTGTTTGCATTTTGTTAAGGTTTTATTGAGTGTGTTGGGCTTTAAAAACAGAACTTTAAGACATGATTTAAAACATCAGAGCATCTACTGTATCTGTCAACATTTCCTAAATACAATCATTTCTTGTTGTAACAACTTTTTGAAACCCAGTTTTCTTCTCATGAAGTGGATATCGACAGTATTGGGCAAAAGTTTAAACCACCTCTTTTTTTTTTTTTATACTTTACTTTCAAACAGCCACACTTTTTGTAATATTTTAAAGCGATCATGATCAATAGTTCTCCAGGTTTTATAAAGGTTTTTCAAAATTAATTTTTTACTTTGGCTGCTTTTTCACTCACTTTCACCTCACTGGGCTGAGCTAAATTAAGCAAATGAGCAGCAAACCGGGGGGGCGGGACAAGACGCCTGTCAATCATTCTGTACCACGAAAGACAAGGGACTGAACAGGGCTGTCCAAAGTTTGCCCTTTGGAAAGACTTTCGTATTTTCTTGAGACTGTTTGGCACCAGTTTTGTTGTAAATTTTCACAAAATGTGAAACAAGATTTTTAATTTGTGTTTATTAGGTATTTTAACATTTCTGTTGTAAACACCAGGGAGGGCTTAATCCTACCAGCTGTCCCTGCAGCAGATGAACAATGTCTGAATGTCCTGTATTTAAGAAACAGGAAAACATCCAGGAAAAACCTGACACATTGACAAACGCATCATCAATCAAATGATCATTTGTCAACTTTTCAGCCAGTAGCCATTTGTGCTAAAATACTATTTTAAGTCTGTCAAACTGTGTTATCTTTAATACTTTTGATAGATTCAGCTAAACAATTGGATTCTTTCAGGGTAGATTAAGGCTGGTTAATGAAACTCTTATTACTAAATAAATAAATGTTACAG
>JAOXNZ010000085.1:11237159-11258092 GCA_028566095.1 Kryptolebias brasiliensis
CACTAAGCATTTCAGTAAAACAAAAAAAAAGAATCATGTTCTAAGAACAAGTGATTTGTTTGTGTTACTTGTATCAGTCTGGTTACTGAAACGAGACAATAAGACTTACAGTTTAATAATAAACCTTGAAAAAAATGAATTGTTTCATCCAACAAATGAATTAAACCAAATTAGTTCAAACAACCCAGTTAAGTTGCAAACCAACAACAGTAAAGATGCTGACTTGATCCTAAAAGTTAGATTTGCATACAACCAACAAAAATAAATCATTTGACAAACCTAAATGAAAAATATTTGTGTTATATTTATGTTTAGGCCACTCATGCACGTGGCTTGAATATTTTTTTGAGTGTAGTAGAAATGACCGGTAAAGTCTGAATGATGCATTAGTTATTTTGAACTTGATGGATTTTTGTCTTTTACTCATTCAACTAAGCTTTCTGGACATTATTTATTTACTCATTAGATATGCTTTGCAGCCGAGCTCTACTAGTTTGCCTGAGGAGACCCAATATATTTTAATTTATCAAAGACTGAGTTTGTTTATGCAGTGTGCGATACACATAACTTCTTGTTCTCATAAGCAAACAACAAATTTGAGGTTAAAATTGAAAGACACGTGTCATCTCCTGGTTGTGTTTTTTGTCCATCCTGCTTCCTTTTACTCATCTCCTCCGTGATGTGCCTTATGCGTCTCCAGAGGAAACACCTGGCCTAACCTTCACTTCACTGCAAAGGATAAAAAGCATTTTTCACATGTAGCCACAATCTGTGTTTGTGTTTGTATTCCTGTGTGTGTTTTTCACAATGCAATCATAAGAGAAAAGACTTGTTTGATTAAATGTGCATGAGCTGAGCAAGAAATATCCATTTTAATTAGAGAAAAGGCATGTTTTCACTCTACCAAGGGCACTCATTTATTTATTTTCCATACCTGTTCAGGATAGGTGGTGGTGTTGGGGGAACTTTTGCCATCTATCATTGTGCGGGAGATGGGACGCACCCTATGCCTATCCATCACAGGACTAACAGAAACACATGTGACAAACAACCATGCAGGCTCACAGTCACCTTCAAGGTTAGAACCACTAATTGATTGAATCTCCTTGTTCAGGGCTTTGGGAGAAGATGCAGAAAGCCCTGCACAGATTAGATTTAAACCTTCTTGCTTTGAGCTGCTAACCACCACATGATTGTAACCAGTAAGAAAAGGAATATAGATAAAACCCCTCATGATCTATTCATAGGAGAGTCAATGGTATGCCACTTATCAGATGAAGAGAGAACAACTGAGTGTCACTGTTTGCACTGGAGTCTTAAAAGCGGTGAGAGGCAGCACATATGATGAAAAAAAAGGGATACATTCTGAATTTTAATGGAGCTGTTTCTCAGACAATATAACATTAATGAAAAATTTTTACCCAACTGTTCAAAAAGGGCAAATTGTACAACTTCACTTTGAAGATGCTTATTAATTTTTGACAGTGCAATTTAAGTGTAAAGATTGTTATAGTTTTACAACAGAGTGTTTTTTTTTCATGCTTCTCCAGAAGAAGAACAAGGGTTTCTCATCAAATCATCAAAAGATGAAATTCCCAAAGGGTAGAAGGTCCGCCATGTGGCTTCCAATTCATGGTCGTGGAGTTCAGTTAACAAGATTTTTGTTGAAATCCATCACATAATAAAAATACACACATCAACTATTGTTTTTTGTATTTTTTTTCTTGCAGGCTTTTTGATTTTACATGCAGAAATCAAATAAAAAATGTTTAAAGCTGGTTTGTTTGGTTTTGTGGTCTGGATTTGATGCACTTCAAATGCAGAAAGTAATAATGGACACATCTAAACAGCAGTGGATCATGAAGGAAAAGAAAAACAGATCATTTATGGTAAAGCAGGGATGCTGTAGGAACTACTAATATTTCTAATTTGAGTTGAACAGAAAGCCATTACATTTACAGGTAAACCACAAAGCTTAACATTTTTTGAACTGTTAATGGAACAAGGAAATTGTAAAAGCAAAAATCGATGCATTTTGCTGTGTGTGTACAGGAGGAAAGGTTTGTGCTCGCCATTCTGGGATGGGTTAAAATACCATTTTAATGGATTTCGAGTTCATCTTTGTGTAATAAGAAAAGACAGTTGCCATCCTTCTGAGAAGTTCTGAAGTTCATCCCAAGGTCAGATTGTACAGTAATCACAGAAATTATTAAAAATCCAAAGCACCTCAGACTCTGCAGACTCAAGTGAAATGTCAGAGTTTACATCGGGACAACTAGAAAATGATTTGACATGTCTGGATTGTTTGAAAGAGCTGACAGCAGAAAATATATTCTGCCTAAAAAGATATTCCAGCAGGTCTTAGGTCTGCATTTGAACAAATCACAAGACTTCTTGGCAGCATCAAGTTTAAGAAAACCAAACAAGTAATCTAACTTATACAGCAATCATCTCATACCAACCTTCAAGCGCAGTAGAGGAAGTGTAATGATTTGGGCTTGTTTCCACAGCTACTAAAGGGCTTTTGTAGGACAATAGGGATTTTTCCAAGAACAAATTCCTGCAAATATCAAATTAAAAGTTAATAAGGAAGATGACAATTAGGAAGATTAGGTCATTTGTGCTAAAGGTAGTTCTACAAGCTAAAGGTGGTTCTACAAGCTAAGTCCTTCTGGTTATGTACAGTATTCTGTATTTGGCTTTTTTTTAAGTAGCCTAAGTACCATAACTGCAAGATCTTCAAAAGAGTTGGGGAGACACAATGTATTTGTTATTTAGTAAAAATCTGAATGCAAATCAGTTCACATTAATTTGCTTGCCATGGATATAATAAACCAGCGTGCATGCAGGAAAATATAATTTGACCTGCGTGTTCACAGTATGTGGCTACTCTAAAGCAAAATGACATGCTGAGTAAACGCTTTATGAATACAGAATCTGTTTGTGTTTCTCGGCCCTCTCTGCTAAAGATGCAGAATGGACTGTAGTTTTCCGTCAGTGTCTGTCAGGCTGCTTTTGACTGTTGAGAAAAGATAAGGATGTCTCTATCTCAACACAGAGTCATCAGTTGTGGAAAAGGAGTTTTTGACAGATTATTTGACCTCAATAACTACACACAAATGCAGTTCTAAAGAGTCTTGAACTGGACTTCCTTTCTTGTTTTTTAAGACATTTCTCTTCTCATCCAAGGAGCTTTCTCAACTTTATAGCTGATGTATCTTTAAAATCTGTTTTGTCCAAGCTGAACCCACATGCAAATCACTCTCCCTCCTCTCCCTTATGGAGGTCATTAGGGTCCTGGTCTACATGAGACATGTTTTGGTCACATGTATGACGGTGCCAATTGGTGTGAAACTGACTTGATAAATTAGATTCCCTCACACCTCTCTCAAACCACCTATGTATATTTATTCAGATTTTTCTGTATAAGTGGTCAATAAATATAAATACAAATAACAAATAGTATATATATTTTATTTGTTTTTGATTTATGGACCATAAAATCATTTTTCAGAAAAAATATCTCCCTAACTGACTTAACCAACCTTGTTTTGCTTTTCCTTGATGGCAACATTTTGACTACACTTTAGTGCGTTTTGTCCACTTTCTGTTCGGTCTTCAGCTAAAAAATTTTAATGCAAATGGATCTCACTTGAGGAGTATTATGTAATCAAGTGTCAAGTAATTGTATGGATTGTGGATGGAAATGATTAATCACACTGTGAATGTGCTTAATTACATTTCAGTGTTTTTCACACTGAAATATAGTAACTGCATTAGCGACTGGTTTCTCTGCAGGCTCTCTGCAAACCACTGAATATCCTGCTAATTAGAACAGCATTGTGAGGGAGAAAATCCTGTACCGCTGTATAATAGACCGAAAGCAATAGACTGTGACCGATTTGAGGGTCTGTGCAGTGGCTTTCTTTTTGTCCCTGTCTTCTTGTGGTCCACAGTGAGCTGTTTCTTTTGAGTTGTAGCCTTAAGAAAACTTGTGCTGTTTTTGGATCAACATTGGTTCCCAAGTTTCCAAGCTGGGTCAGCTTCTGACCTGTCACGGCAAAAACTTGTGCCGTCAGCAGTAGTTAGCTGTGGCATTTCTAGTGCAGCTCGGAAATAGAAATAACAATATTCAAATATTGTATCAAATACTCAAGTAATGTAAAACTAATATTGACAAAAAGTTTATACAGTAGTGTTTGCATGAACCACTATAAAACTGTTGAGACTTAAGCTGTTTTAAGAAAGCAGTTTGGCCTTTGCCCTGCTCTGACTAGCCGGTAGCTCATCAATCCAGTCAGAATTGAACTGTTTCTTTCAACTGGGATTGTTATAAGAGCTATCTACAGCAGGTAAGATATTAACTATTCATAACTTTTCCACAGAACCTCATTTCTGAATGAATCCTTCCATTAAGATGCTTCACCACAACTACATTTACATCATACTGTCTGTAAGGAAATAGTGGACAAACGGTTAAAAATACAACTTCTTTTATAGGAATATTAATTTAAGTTAAATTATATATATATTGTTTGATGTTTGGTGAGATTGGTTGCTCAAACTCAGCCTTTGTCTTTAGTTAATCTGACTATATGAAAAAAAAGAGCATCACATGTTGCTGTGAAAATGTTGGATGATAAAAATGTTTCCTTTGTATTCATAAAGTCTATGGAGACTTTCCTCCATAGTCTTCAGTGAAGGCAAGATAATAACTGAAACAGATGACAAAGTGACGTTTAATCTCTTTTCCTTAGTATTTTTAGAATTCAATCAGCTCTGATGTCTGCAGCTGAAAACATCCAAATCTATTCTATTTTATTAGCTTTAGAAGTGGAGAGAATGGTTTTACGAGGCTAAGACTATCAAATCCTCCTTAATTAATCACTTAAAACAGAAGGAACAATATTCCTAACATCATGTATAATTAAATAAACAATATTAAATATACTTTATTGAAAAGACTGTCCTAAGATGCATATGAACTCATCAAGATGAAAATCGAATTCTGACACTAATGAAAATGATTCAGTTATTGAAATCAGTATTACAGGGATTGAAAAGTGCCGCTTTTGCGTTGCGTTATAAGAACCACACAAAACAAAAAGCCATTAACGTGTGCAGACATGAAGACGACACGGTCTGCTGCTTTGTCTTAAGGAGCCCAGTGGGTCCGAGCTGTTTGAAATCCTGCTGATTAACCTCTGACAGGTCTGCTAATCTGAGAACAGACCCAGAGGGAGTGGGAGGAAGCAAATGTCCTGCGAGGAAAGAAGTCATCAGCAGTGATTCAGTTAGCTCTGGAAACTGGGGGCGAGATTGTCATGTAATAATGCAAACCTGAATTCAAATTATATACAAAAATAAAAATAAATAAAAGCAAGAATTACTGATACCCTTTGCCCTTGTAAATAATTCATTTACTCAAAGAAAACACAATTTGTACTCGAAAATTTCACTTAACACTAAAAAGAGCACAGATTTCAGTTGCTGTTAATCTGCTAGTCATTTACAACAATTTGACATCCTTTCTTATCTTTTTTGGGCTTAAATATTTTTTTCTTTGTTTGTCTCTTTTACTGAAGTATTTACAATTTCCCTTTAAATGACATTAGAGACAAGATACAGCAATGTAAAAATCATCTACAAACCTTGCATCTAATAATATAACTTTTACACTAACATTTTGTGCGTTTTTTTTTGTTTGTTTATAGTCTCACAGTAATGTAATTTATGTCAGTTTGCAGGTAAATTCATGTTGATTACTAGAAATATGAACAATAATGACTAAAACCTGTTATGCAATAAATACAGAGCTTACCAACATAAGAAAAATTGCCATTTTAGGTAGTAAATTCAGTTAAATTGTGCAAAGAAAAATGTTTTATAAATACTGTCCTCAGAAATTCCTTTTCACTTCTACCTGCCTTCTTGTTTGTTGCAGATATGCAACAACAAATAACAGAGCACTTTAGTTTTCTTCTTTCTTATAAAATATAATGTGAATTCATTATTTGACCTGCTGTAGATAAGAAGCTGCGGAATGTGACAAACAAGACAGAGATACTTAAAACGATCCAGGCAAGTCCCCCAGCAGATAATCTGTTGAATATTTCCCTGAGACAACGAGCTCTGGCTTCATACTGTAAATGCAACATGCAGCCACAAATTTCCTCTTGCCTGACGTGACCCGGTAACCATGGCAACAACACATGCATTTGTGGAGAGAAAAAGAGTCCCCTTCCAGCTCAAATGAAGGTGAGACGTTAAATAAACACAGCAGCAGCAGAAGTCAGAGAATGAATGTTTGCATCAGGCTACAGAATCCTGCTGTTTTTCTTCTCTGACTGACAGTAAGTAATGAATCGCCATAATACCTCAGACATAGAGTGAAAGCTCATCCTCCCACTCAGGCTCTTTAACTTATGGCTCCCTCTGCCTGCTTTAATCACAACAATGTGCTTTTCTTTTTATTTGCATGATGTTAATGACAGGAGGAAGTGTACTTCTCCCTGGGCACAGTTGTGTTTGGTCATTTGACAGCTTTGCACCATTGTGTTAAATGAAAGGATTCTGCTGCCTCCCTCTATCAGTTACTGGGTTTACCCCCCTTGCTCACACTGATCAGTAATTACTGCTTTAAAAAAAGGTAGAAATCCTGTAAAACAGAGAATGTTTGTTGGATCAGGAAATGCACAAATTAAATCATACAAAATCGTTCTAGCTATGGCTGTGAGAAAAGAAACTGGAACTCCCAGAACATATCTTTAAAAAGCTCCTAACATAACAAAAAACAACTCTAATCAGCAGTCAAATTTGTTTAAGAGGACTTATATGACAAGGATTGTTGCTATCCTATAGTAACTCCAGTCTCAGAAAGTTCATTGCAGTTGATACAAACATTGTTTTATAAACTTTTACATCGCCGTCAGTTTTGCGTTACGTGGTTATTCCGACAGAAATATTTTAATATTTGTGCTGGAAGTGGCCCCAGGCTGCGCTGGAAGTGCTACAGCTGCTGTTTGCGCTTGGAAATAACAATAAAATCCTTTAAAAAGAAATCTTTATGGAGTTTGTTACATTAAACATAAAATAGTGTAACAAAGTAATAAGTTGGACAATAAGGATGGATCTGAAAATAACATGTTAGGGGAGTCACAATAGACACAAACCTCATCATCCTGGGCAGTTTTGTTAGTTTAAATACGTCCTTATGCCTCAAATAATGGATTTTGTGAATTTTTTATTTGCAATGTTTAGAGTGCATTTAAAAAAAAAGATAAAGCAACCACACTTGTGAAGTGAAGCCAGCTCAGATGTACCAGTAAAAAACACAAAAAGCTCTAAATTGTTTCAGAATCCGGTGCACTCCTATTTAAAATGCATCAGCTTCCCAAAAGAAACAGATCTACTGACATCAAGGAATACAAAGTCAGTAAGCAAATAAATAGGATTTCTCCAGCTACTATTCTGAGGCGTTTGAAAATAAAAAAATCCATCAATTCTTCTAGTTGTGACTAGATGTGATAAAACTGGATTTAGACATCTGATCAGGCAACAAAAGCCCAAAGAGTTTGTTCTCTCCTTATCCTGAAGCCTCGGAGGAGAGAGCCGGCTTGGCTTTTTCCATCCCACTGAAGCTCAGACAAAAGCTCGGGAAAGAAGTCGATCCACACCGTGTTTGCTCTTTAGCCACTGTGGGTCAGCAAGAATAAATATGCAGCAGAATTCGTCTCAGGGCATCAACACAGGAAGTCTCCTTGAGAGTCGAAACCCGACGTTACACAATTGGGCTTAAACCACAAACACCATAACTATGTTGCACTGTCCTCATTAGTTTCTTCGTGCTTTTAAAGAGAACTGTAGTTTTGAAGTATTTATCTTGCTGCAGTCTTAAGCTTTAGTCTAAATGTCATCTTAAAACAAGACCTTTAAAGAAGGAAAATGTTTCTCTTTCAGAAAAGTCACAGTGTCTATTGAGACTGTGTTTAGAATTTGACATATCAAATGTCTTGAAGGAGCCACAGACTCAAAATATGCTGTCAGTAGGCAGAATCCCCTAAGGTTGAGTTTAGTCCCCTATATTTTGTTCATTTATGCTGGGGGGCTTGGTGTCCTGATCCTTTTTGTGATGAAAAGCAAAGGTGAAAGAACAGGGCTTTCTAGCACTTGAAAAACTCACAAATGTAAGTATTTTCTCTATTAAATATAGTTTGGCACAAGAAAACCATTGTATTTTAGTAAGATGTATCATGTTCGGTATCTAGTTAAGTCAACTATATAAACAAGTCCTGAAAATATTGGATAAAAGGTCAAACTCACTTCTTAGCTGCAGAATTTTCACTAAATAATTTAAGAATTTAATTTAAATAAACAAACTATATAAGCACTACGACAAACAGAAAAAAAATCCTTAAAATAGATGCATATTTTGCTGACATTTCTTTTTACTGTCACCAATCACTGTAATATCTTCTGAAGTGTATTTAAGTGTATTACTTTTGGTTAATATTGTTGTTGTTTCCTAACAAGTAATGGATAAATGTAGGCTAGAAAATAGGATCTGTTCTAAGTCTACTTTATGCTCATTTTCCTTTTTCCAAATGCCATGAAAGCCCAAATCCTGTTTTAGGTTTGATGATTGCATTTGAACATTTCTACCCTGTAAACAATCAGCCAGAACATGGATGGTCTTGGCGAGGTCTTCAGCGGCGTATCAAGAGCACACTGGGCACCTCTATATGCATGATAGGTCCAAGATGGTGTTGAGCATGTTTTACTGCCCACAGGCACTAAATGAATAAATAATATAATAAAACTTGCATTATTGAATTAAATCAAGCATCTACAATCAGGTATGTGAGATGGGTAATTTAATGTCCCCAAATGTAGGCAGGATTTGTGGTAACAAACACAGGAGCTGACGTCTATAGGAATTTACCATTGAAATGCAAAACTTTAAGTAAGTAATGATAAATTTGTTCAAACTTCTTAATGCCGGTGTGTTTGAGTTTATTTTGCAAAGGTTTGTCTCTGAAATGCTAAGTTAGAATTTATAGGTTTAAAGGTTGATGTAAGAGAAAATGAAAAAACTCGGACATACACATTGAGATGTTTCAAAGCTTTTCATCTTCAGTCAGACTTTTTTTTATTGATGTAGTTCTTTTACAGATAAGTTGATCTATTTCTACGCTGCACTTTGCTGATATATTACAAAGAGCATCTCTGGTTTTCAGCAGCTGAAGAGTTGGATCGTGAAAAAAGTTAGGAGGTTGGATTTTACTTCGGCTTCTTTCAATTTGGCATTTTTTTGTGGTCCGTGAGTAACCTTCAGAGAAAAATTCAATATATGTATGAATTATTGGTAAGGCTGGTTAATTTTACATGAGAAACTTCTAAAAGGTTGAAAATAAGGTAAAGTAAGGTTGAGTTTTTTTAATTTATGTCCTTCTTGTGGGAAAATCCTGCTTAAATCTGGATTATAAAAATCACAAATTCAGACAGGAGAGTGACTGATGGTAAAATTTGTATGAGCAGCATAGAAGACACAGAAAATACTAACCTTATGAGAACAATGTCTACACCACTGAAGAGAATATCAACAAATAAAACACTTTTATAGAGCATAATTTAAAGATGTGCACCATTCTTAGTTGACAATTACATTTACATCCAGTTTTATTAATTATTAAACATTTAATCAAAATCCAGTCAGATGCTTAAATATTTTCACATCAACTTAAACAAAAAACTTTTTTTTCTAGAAACAAATCATAAAGACATCATTATTTCTTTCTCGCTGTGAAATAACTGATTGCTCAAAGTGACAAACCTCCGTCAGATCAACATAATTTTATTTTTTGACATAAAGGACAATGTCACCACAGATTTCCATTTAGAATATTTTTCGAGACCTTTAAACCCTTTTTACATTCTTTTTTTCTAATACTGTATCTAATCCAGTTCTAGTCTGGCAGGTGTTGTTTGGAAAGTCCTCGTCAATAAAATTAAAAACGAGCTTCGTGGTTTAGAATATTCAGGTGTTGTTACTGGGACAGAAGGGTCACATTTGACTGTTTTACTTTAAAAAATGTCTCAAACAAAAAGTTCCAAACATTTCAGTTTCTTTCTTTCTTTCTTTTTTTTGTAAAATATGAAATTAAACTGTGCACAGTTAGAAGTAATAAATATATTTTAGCTTTTATTGGTTATCTATGCAGAAAGGAAGGCACAGGAAAAGCAATGCAAATATGCAGTATCTTACTCAGCGTACATTCAAAAGGTTGGATAATTTATTTTATTGCATGAGTGTAGAAATATTCATTTACATTCATTTTTTTCACCACCATCATCTGCTGTTGTCGTGGCAAACAGCTCATAGGTATGCATCAGCTTTCTTACTTTATTTATTAGTAAAACTTCCATTTACATTTTACTTTTAAAGTGTAGAAACTGATGTTTGGTCGTGACATTTGACAACAAAACAGAAGTCCCCAGCTTCTATCATACAATAAAAACATGTGTGGTATCTGTTTATGTCCTGTCAGTGGAAACTGATGTTCGTTCTTTTTAGTGACAGACTGTTGATTAAAAAAATGTCTATATTTAAATTATATTGTCTTAAAAGAAACTGATTCACCTAAATTGGAAACTGTAGAAATTGAAATATCACTTGCAGGGCTGCAAACCATATCAGAGTCTCTCTGAAGGACAATATCTTGTTCAGAGCTCTTTTTCTGCAGCTCTTGAGTTCTAAAAAAAGATATATTTCTGAGAACCATCTGGCCATGAAATGCCTGCTGCTGGCTGCTCCACAAGTTAACACCTACATGATGCTCACTTCAAAACGCCGAACAACCGTCAGCCCTTCAATGTAAAGAGACTGTAGGAACAGATTAATCAAGCATGATGTGCTTAATCAGATTTATTATCCATAATATTTTTAGTTTTGCAGTGAGGAGGACATTGTTTTTGTTTTTTTTAGATGTTTTTTAGACGTTATTCTGCTCAGCACATTGTGTTTTCTTTGAATTATACTGCACACCACATCTCTGCTCTTCAGTGGGCTTCTATGGAAAAGTTCAGAACAATTAATATCCTAACTGTTGTAGATGGCTCTTTTAATTACTTCATTTTGAGTTTAATTTTGACGGTATTTACAAGCTAATTGCCAGTCCTGTTAGGGTTCTGTGTTGTTTAAGCCTCGCTCCCTACTTTTCTCATTTTTCTTTTATCCTTCACTTTCCTCCAGTTCTTCTCCTCCAATTTTTTTCCCTCCTTTCCCTGTTTTACCCTTTCAGATGTTGTGAGAGCTGACCTGAAGTTCTGGGTTTGCCCTCTGGATGTCTTTCCTGCTCACTCTGGGAGACAAGTGGCTGCAGCTGTCTCCAACCACTGATGACAGGCATCTGCTGCAAAAAGCTGAACTCTGACACTACATTTAGACCATTAAACGTCACAGAGTGGTAGCTGGTTTCAGTGCTTTCCTAGTGAGTCATTGTTTGCTTATTCTTTGGGCATTATGACATTAATACTATTGATTGGACTTATGGCTTTTTTCTGGGAACTGACTCATCTCACCAAAATGAGCTTTCTCTTTGGGAACCGGCTTGGAGCCATTGGTCCCATCAATAATTAATACTTACCTGTGGTTTCCAAGTATCCTTGGATAAATCATCTCCCTAGTTGAACCTCTGTGATGAGCTCTCATCCTTCAACCTAAAGCAAAGCAACACAAAGAAAACAGTTCAGTTCACTTAACCTCATTACCAACCAGCTTGTCTGCTCTCCGCTGTCGCCATTTTCAGTATCCTCACCATTCTTCTTCCTCGTCCCCTTGAGTCTGCGAAGCAAAATATACAAGTTAGACAAATTATCCTCTGAAAAAACTCCCTGTGAACATATTAAATTCACCTGTCCTCTCTTCCTATATTCTCTTTGAAAATTGCTCCTGTTGCCTTTCTCAATTTATATTTTGTCTTACCTTGATCATATCTTGTCCCTGTGGTTTGCATGTAGGGGTCCTCTTCATAAAAAATATTTATTACATCATGACAAGTCAGAGCGGGGTCAAGACCAAAGTTGATTGCTGCCGTCTTAAAACAGTTCCAGTTTTAAAGATTTTACAGTGGTTCATGAAAACATATTAATAACCTTTCAATTTTGCATTACATGGTAATTTTTTCAGTAGAAATATAGATACTCCTGTCAGAAGTGACCCAGGCTGCACACAAAGTGTTACAGTTAGCTGCTGTTCCTATTTGCACATGTAAAGAACCATAGAATATTATGTAAATAACCATTTTAATGCACAGTTGACAGTGATGTAAAGATTTATAAGATCTCCCATGAATCACAGACATTTTTTTAAGATTAATGTAGTTTAAAGATGACAGCATTACACTTTGGACTTGCTGTTGGTTTGTTAATCCAGTCAGAGTTTAATTATTTTGTTGTTGTTCAAAAAGCTATCTATAACAGGTAAGATGTTAATTTTTTTTCTCAGAATCCCACTGAAAAAAAGTCTGAACTAAGATTTAATGATCATCTCGGCAGTATATCCTAATATGCTGAAAACACACAACTTTTCTAATAGTTATTGTGCACAACTGGACTTTTATTTCAATAGGAACTTATGATGTGCAAAACATTTTGTGACAAATCATCTGCTGAAAGTTCATTTAATAAACACATTTTATTTTTCCTTCTGAGCGGGGTTGCTGCTGAAGCCAAAGAAAGGATCATTCAAGCGAATGACAACACTAAACATATTAACTCTCAGGAATAGTTTTTTCTGTAGACACAGCGTATAAATGACCTTAGAATGAGCAGTTTATTACAGAAGGGTCAAAGGTCATTTTCATTGTGCTACTGTCTTGTTACACTGTCAGGTTACCCTTTAACTTTTTATTTTTTATGTTGGCAAAGACAATATGAATTTAAGTAATGTATCTGAAAGCAAGCTACAGAGTATTTATTCAACTCTACAGGTTTAAATGAAATCATTTAAACCTGCAGATTGTCCATTCTGAATGCAAGAAAGTGTGTATTAATATAGTCAATGCTAACATATTTTATATCATATATTAATTATTCATCTAAGCATTTATCAAGTTCTGTGTGTTACAACTCAGAACATTATAGTTGCATCTTTGAATTTGTAGTAAATGACAGATGAGTTTGAGGCCACTGATGACTGCCTTAAAGTGAAGAAAAATGTACGGAGATATTTGATGAGTCTGACAAAAAATGTCTTGACTAAGATGGAATGTCCTAAAATTTAGAGACTTAACGTTTTCTCATTCCCTTGTTTAACTGGTTTTCGTTAGTAATGGCTCAAAAGATGTTGCCCAGTTAACTTGCGCTGATCCAGATGTGAGCATATTTTGGATGTGAATAATGTGTTTTTTATAAAATAGAACATCATTTCAATAGCATCACCAGCAGATTTCCTTTTTATCAAGAACGCACAACATGACCAGACTTTAATTTCTGTTGTGAGCAGCTGTATGATGTGATGGCTCAAAGATAGATAGCATCACTCTGGCAACGGCATCGAAACGGAGATGATTGTTGATTAACAGACTGCTGAAGGTAAACAGGAGACTGAGGACTAACATCTGGTCAGCCTGTATATCTGTTCACTGCCAGTTTAATTTCCACCCAGATGGCTCCCTCTTCCTGGTATAGATTTTACAGCCGATAGAAGAGACCACTGCCTGTTCTGTGGATTCTGTCATCCTGCACCCACACAATTAAATATAAAAAAACATATGGTTTTTGCAGCAATTCAGGCTGGGCTTGACAATAGCCCCCAGTCATTTTCACATACATGCTAAAAAACATGGATTTTTAATCATATAACGGTTAGTTTTACAAGATGTAGTTCTTGCTTTAATGTAAAGGTTAGAATAAACTTCTTTGGAGGGAATTATGGGTTCAGTACCTGAGAAGACTTCATCACATTAAGGTGGACTGAACCTTAAATTGTCCAACAGGTCAACCTCCCTGCTCTCCAGTAGGGATCGTCAAGGGCTTCTATGATCTAAACTAGATGTTTCAAATGCTTTCGCACACATACAGATGACTTCCAAGTGTAGTGTACTGTATGTAACAGAGTTATTCAACAGATAATGAGCAGCCAAATGGTGTGAGTTGAAGTCTTTGAGGGAAATGAGTAACTCAAAGGCAAGAGGTTGGAAGAAGAGAGGGAGGATTTCTGTGGCTGCTTTCTTATTAAAGACAAACTACGCAGTGATATATTTAGCCAAAAGCTCATTATACAAAACCAGAACCCTCCAAGCTTTACTTACAATAAAATGTGTCCCAGATGTATAAAAAATATACATATTTTCAAATAAATCTTCAATATGTTTTTTTTTACAAATGAAAAAATAAGAAAAAGAAAACAGAACTCAAAGGACCTTTTTTGATTTGGTGACATCAGTACAGTATAGTGATCATATCAGTAAGGAAGAGATGAGTTACTGTAACTATGGGCCCTCATTTCCCTTGTATTGACTCACTAGTCCATTTTTATATATGTTTTGAATATTGACTATTGTTTGCCATTCAAAAAACAAGTGATATACTGATGCCAGTACTGACATTCAACTCACAAGAGAACAATGTCACATTGTTGGAATGACGGTAGTAATAATAGTTCACATAATTCCCCCACTCACAAAGGACTGTTATTAGAAAAGTTTAACTCAAGGAGTGTGTGTGTGTGTGTGTGTGATGTTTGCACTCTGAAGACCTCTAATTATTTATTTCAATGTGAATCATCACATTATCATTTCCTAATGCAGTCTTGTGTAATTTCACCCAAGTGAAAGATTTAATTAAACACACAGATTCTGAATACAAATCTCCTTTTGCTTTAACAGAGTGACATTGTGCATAACTTGCTTAGTTTTAATGGGAAAGCAAAGATAAGTGAGTAATAGCTTAAAGGGTGCAGTAGAGCACAACTTGGTTACAGCAAAGAAAGTCATGCTGACAGATGTGATTGGATTACCTAGGCTCTCTCATTATGTGTCAAGATAGGGTTATGTTTTAGACAAACTGTTAATTAAATTTTGTGCACCTTATATAGTGTCTCAGAAGTTATATCTGCTAATGCAAAGCCATGACATCACCTCATTTTCCTCTAGGTTAGCTAATTTCAACACCTCATATTTGGGATTTTGCTCTTTTGTCATGTTCCATGTCTTACGATCATAGGTGAGGGTTGAAACATAGATGAATCTAAATGGACCTTTGCATTCCTACTAATCTCCTGCCTCACTACGACAGACTGTAGCACTGCCCTCATTACTGCAGACGAAACCCCAATCAATCAGTCTAGCTCTTCCTGCATCCTGCCACCACTTGTGAACAAGACACCATAGTTCTTGAACTCCTCCACTTCCCAGTCCAGATGGAAGCATTCCTCCTTTTTCCATCTGAGAACCATGGCCTCAGATTTAGTGGAGCTGACTTTCATCCTGGCTACTTCACATTTATTCACAAATTGCTCCAGTGCACTCTGAGGGCCATGTCTTGAAGATGTCAACAGCACCACAATATCTGCAAAAAGCAGAGACGAGACCTTGAGATTCACAAACTTGACACCTTCTCCATGACTACACCTTGAGATCCTGTCCATGAAGACCACAAACAGAACTGAAGACAAGGGGCAGCTCTGGAGAAGTCCAACCCATACCAGAAACAAGCTCACCTTTTTGCCCAAAGTACAGACACAGCTCTTGCTTTGAATTGTCCAGCAGAATGGCCCTGACACTCCATAATCCTGCAGCACTCCCCACAAAATCCCTCAAAACGAAGTCATAAGCTTTCTCCAGGTCCATGAGATGCATGCGAGCTGGCAATTCAAATTCCCACCACCCTCCTAGCAACTCTGCAAGGATAAAGATCTGCTTCACTGTCCCATGACCCCAATGAAAGTCACACTGCTTCTCTTGAATCTGAGTATTGATAGTGGGTCGAAACAACTATTCCAATACCCGGTGTAAATTTTCTCAGGCAGCATGATCAGTGTGGTCCCCTGAGAAATACTAGGACACTCTTCAAATAACAATTACAACAATACTAATTTCATAGCTAGAGTTACTAAACTTTTAAAGTACGACAAGTGTTTGTTGTCCTCTGCGGGAAACTGTTCATGGTGCAAGCTTCTCTTATATCTTGTTGCTACACTTTTAGCCTCAAGAAAAACATGACAATGTTGCTCTATTTGCCAATTCAAATTGAGGACCTTGTACTCGTGGGCCGGTTGATAGTGTCTTTGCATAGATATTTTGGCAGTTTAAACCAAAATCCAAAGCTGATAGCTGAAGTGTTTCATAGTTTAAATACTTTGTGTTCTTTAGATCTACATGCACTCCCTGTTTTACACTGTTTTGTTTCTTTCACACACACAAAAAAAACAACATACAAAATTGTGCTCATTACAACTTACAAGCTCACAGTGGAAAAAGCAGAACTATATTTCACAACCAAAGAAAATATAAACATTGATCATCTCCAGCAAGATTAAAGCTTTTTATCTATTTGAAGAAGCACCATTCAAACAACATTAATATTTTAGTTTTATAGATCTATTTTCAGACACTAAATTACATGAGGATACATGTCACAGTATTCTGCTTTGACAAACAACCCAGCAGTTATCTTCTCCCACCAGATTGCATCGTAAAAATGGGTTCCACCTCAGTCAGCAAAGCCCACCGTTCGGCCTCACATTAATCTCAATTAACCCCCTGCTGTTGAGGCATACCGGTGTGATAGAGTATTGTAGAATGGGTGATTTCAGTGGGTGGTAAAGTACACGGGGACAGAAAATTAGCTTTTCTCTTCATTAAAAGCCAAACTGTGTGGGTACAAAGCGACTGGAGAGATTATCGAAGGGTCACTGCCAAGAAAGCTTTCAGACATGTTTCTTATAATCAAAACCGACTATAAGGAAGGATAATAAAGAAGCTTGGAGTATTTAACCCAAACAGTGTTCAATTTCCGCCTTTATTTTTAGCTTTTTATCAGCCAATACTTTAAACAATTTTGAGGTAACAGATCTGAAGCATCACCGCTAACATTTTTTGTGTCAGAAAATAACAAAAGGCCTGAATGTGTTTTACATGTGATTCAGTTAATCCTGGTCAGTGATAGTGAAACATGACAGGATGGAGGCGATCAGCTGTTGTTCTGCTGCAGACACACAGTTGTGTAATGACTGACATTTTTTCACTCGTTTACATTTCTTCTACTTGGACCAACATCAAGCAAACCATTGACTCGATTCCACTGTTGGCCAGTCAGCCATGAAATTGGCCCAACATGTGACAGAGATGTCATTTTATGGTGCCTCTGTAGCCCTGGACACATGTTATGGAGTGGTCAGAGGGTCTGTAGTTTAAAGGTTGAAGAACACAATTTTCTTCTATAGAAAGTAAATAAGACAGAATGAGAAACATGATTAAATAAAGCTATAGTTGAGATATTTCAAAGTGAGGTTCTGAGGAAATAACATGAACAAATAATATCTTACCTGTTGTAGATAGCTCTCGTTCATTTTAATTCAATGTTTGATTGTTTTGTTGTGCCACAAACACTCATGCTTATATTCTTACTCTGTTGAAACCAATTAGTTCAACCTAATAAATGCAGTCTTCCTCTTTCATTCACTTTTAGTTTTCATCAGTTTCAGTGTCCACTGTTGTTTTCACCTGACCTCACCATAGTCCTGTACCACATCATTTCCTTCCACCACCACTTTCTGCAGTCCATTTGGGAGAGCAGACACTGATGGCGGATTGCACAGAAAAAGTATCATTACGCTTTAATGATGTTCTTTCTGTACAGATCAGGACATCTCTACCTTAAAAGGATGTGGAGTCTGATCACAAAAGTACTACACACATAATCCCTGATTTCTTCATTACTGCACGCATCATTAAACTGATATTTGAGTTTGTCCTTTATGCAAGTTTGAAACAAAATGTTGAAGTTGAAATACTGACTTTTGACTTCTTTTATCAAAAAGTGCTGTTTATCAATATTTATTTGGATATCTTCACAATCTTTAGTTATAAAATTATTAGGTTTTTTTGTACATGTGTTGTCAAATATAGACAAATAGTTTCATTTGAGCTTTGAAATATAATGTTGAATTTTCTCATTTTACCCCATTAGTTTATGACAAATGTGTCTTAGAGTTCATTTCAAACATAGCAAAAAGAAAATGATGAAATATATATACATAACATATTTTTCAATAGAACAACTCAATTTCCTTGTCTGTAATTTAGGTTTTTAAGACCCCAGAGTAATCCTTGTAGCAGAACAAACAGCACACTTTGGATTTTTCTTTGATAAAAAGCCAAATTTTAAGCTAAGTAAGTTGTTTTTGTAAACAAATACTTCTTCATTACTTATTGCAGGGCTCTTCTGACTGAAGAGAAACTAAAAAGGCTCTCGAGAGTTCATGCAGGCAGAACCATCTTCTTTCATTTATTAGGACTTGAACAAGCAGACCTGACAAAGGCCATTCAACACAATGTTAATGAGATAAAGACTCAAGACCAACATCAGATACTGAAACGCTTTCCACATGAGTGGCAACTGTGCATCCCAATCACAGTCACCAATATGAAAATACTCTGTGGAAAAAGATTCAATTAACAGGATTTATTGAAGCCTGACGAATGATAATGCTACAGTTTTGCTCTGTGCAACTTGTGCAACTATATTATTAAAATCTTCTAAGTCTTGCATCAAGCTGTATTTCAAACACTTTTCAGTGGATTCGCATCACTTTCACAGACTTATCGATTTGGGTTCCATTTTCTAAGAAGAAATTGCAAAATGCAAACAGTTTTTGTGTCTAATAATGTCTGTGGAACTTTAATCATAAAATATGTAAACTACAGACAAGATGGTGATCAGAAATGTGGTATTTTATACCCCATAAAAACCTTGCTGCTGAGAAATTGCTGATAGTTTTCTGTAGGATGAGTAAAGTGCAGCCTCTGTAGAAATGATTCACTTAGATTCAGCAGGACTGGTGGGAAAAAGAGGAAGTCATTTCTGCAGCTTTAAATCCCCTGAGTCTTTACAATGCAAGCTTGCAGAGAAGGCATGTCATGCAGAACCCTTTAAGAGGTCTGATTAAATGAAACTTTAAGCATTTTTATTTGCTGACACTGAAGCTCATCTGGGTCCTGTATTTGTTCAAACAATATGAGAGTTTGACCAAAAATTGTATATATATATATATATTTTTTTTCTTGGTCTTGCATTCATACAAAAAAATAGTTGAGATTTAAAAACTGTCCTGAACTGTCTTTCCCAAAGATGCAGAAAATATTGTTTCAGTAGAACATGCTAACAAACACAACAACTGCATGGTGCACACCATAACAATCAGCTTGGCACAGTCAAAGCATGCTTGAGTTTTAAAGATAATGACATTAAGTACAAACAATAGGAAACAAAAACAGTTTCCTGAGGCAAAGATAACGCCACAACCAATTAGAGAATGTATTCTAACTAATGTCAAATTTCTTGGGGGTAATTGTTTTTCTGAGCACCTTGGGTAAAACAGATCATGGTTAAATTCTAAATTTATCACTACACTATGCCACTGCAAGGGGTTACTACCTTAATAATGAGATTACTGTCTGTATATAACATAAACCACATGCTCCAGCTACAGGTCCTGCTCTGAGCTAATATGTCCAGTGAGAGGCAGTTGTTGACTTCTTCATAATCAGCATCAGAAATGAGGATCGTATAGAAATGAGGCGAAGCGATTGACAACTTGGTGCCAAACCCACAACCTCACTCTGAGGACAGACAAAAGAGATGAATATTGACTACAGAATGGGCAAATCAATGCACCACCCTCTGCTGATTATCTGTGGATCTGCTGGTGGGACCATTAAAAGCACCACATTTTGGGGATTTCATCTGCCTGACAACTTGACCTCCGGTGATAACACAAGAAGGGCAAACAACGCTTCGATTTTCTTCATCGACTGACAAGCTGGCTCACCACACTCCACCAATGATTATCTTTTATGGTGGTAACAACAAACGTATCTTTACATTCTGCATTACTTCTTGGTTTAAGAACAGCAGAGAAGTGAAAGATTAAACAGAAATCTGAGCACAGCAGAAATAATCATTGTCCCACTATTGAACATGATCATATACATCCGTACAGCTGCTTCCTATTGACTGTTATGCTGCTTTTAGAAGTTCTGCTTCCATTTTTTTTTCAGGAGGTTATAGCAAAATATGAGTGAATTAACACTGAAATATTGTTAGCAGAAACAATGAATCCATGTTGAAGCCTGACATTTAAATTATACAAAAAGTGGTCGATGACTTACATGTTGAATCAACGTTAGGTTTTCAACCATAACTGATGCTATATCAATGTTGATTCAACCATCATCTAAATTTGGATCTGCATGCACGTTTTAGTTTATTTTATATTTTATCAATGTTGGGAATCAATATTGATTCAACCATCATCTAAATGGCAATCTACATGTACATTTGTGTTGATTTTATATTGAATCAAAGTTAAGGAATCAATATTGATTCATGTACATTTGTGTTGATTTTATATTGAATCAAAGTTAAGGAATCAGTATTGATTCATGTACATTTGACATTAAAATATTCAACTTTTCTAAAGCCATTAACTATGTGATGCCCATTAGAAAAGTTTAGTTTTTCACCAATGGGTTTCTGCTGACAGGTCTACATCATAACATACCATTACAAGTTTCTTCATTTAGTACTGGTGTTAAACGAACAATATTGTTGGGAGACGATGGGTATTATGTCAGAAGCAGGTTGCAAACAAGCCAGCAGCAAATGAGTGATGAAATGCGGAAGGGGTTGTGTGGTTGGGACATACCACT
>JAOXNZ010000085.1:11274938-11293318 GCA_028566095.1 Kryptolebias brasiliensis
GGATGTTAGAGATGCAGCTGCCAGGAAAAAGACAAAGAGGAGATATATGGATGCAGTTAGAGAGGACATGGAGGTAGATGGAGTGAGGAAAGAGGACGCAGAAGACAGAGTTAGATGGAGGAGGATGACTTGCTGTGGCAACCGCTGAAAAGGGAACAACCAAAAGAAAAAGAAGATTCTCCATTCCCTTACAGAAGAAAAAACATAAAAATATAGAGTTTTTCACATTTGATCCCATGTGAATAACCACAAAATCTCATGAGATAACATGGACTTGTTGAATGTTTTCACACAAGAAATGTGTGAAAACGTGTTTCACACGTCATATGTTAGATATGTTTTTGGCTGTGCATAATTATAATTCGAATTATAACTATATAATTATAATTAATTATAATAGTGATCAGCAGGCGCTCATCTATGTCTGATTAAGTTTTAGAGTCAACCTCATTCAAGATGGCTGCCATACATATATGGCTTGACAGTTATATGGCTACAACTCAGTCAGTTTTACAGATACTGAGCCAAGATTTGGTGTGGTAGAAGCTGAGAATAATGCCCAACACGTACTGTGAGTGCTATTTGACTGCGCAAGATCTTTTGAAGTGCATGACATTGCATAAAACGTCATGCTTTTACATGTGAGAACTGGTGATTACCACATGTGAAGTTTGTATGTTTTTTTTTTCTATAAGACTAGTAGAAAATTTGCCTGACAGATGTAGTCAGATTTATTCAATCAGCAAAAGTGTATTTCAGAACATATTTGCACCAAGTTTCACTTGCAGCAGCTTTGAGAGGTTTTTCTGTGATGAACAAGGAAATTTAAAATGCAAATCTTTTCATGAAGGTGACGGATGCTGCCCGTTTTCTCACCATCTAATTGGCTCAAGTTGAATGTTTAACTCAACTGTCTTGTATTTCCCAAGGGAGTTGATGCGTACCACTAATTTTCTATCATTTCTTTGCCTGTATTGTAACTTTCCCAATGTTCTCTGAAAGACATGCCCCTAATTGGCACTGCTTTTTTTCTTTCTTTCTGTTGCAGGAGGTGGTTACAGCAGTTCGAGGAGGAGTGAATCCGTCAGGACATTTATCCAATCAGACGAGCCTATGGGACCTCAGTTCCTCCTTTTTCTTTGCTGGGACTGTCATCACCACAATCGGTAGGAAGAACAGATTCTTTTTGGATATTAAAAAATAAAAATACTAATTTGCTGCCTACAGTGATCTGTAAAGTAAGCACATTTGCCTCCTTACAGTCATATTTGACTGTAATTTTGTGTCTTCTCCCCCAGTGTTCTCTATAAGCAAAGCTGTCAGGGACACATTGCAATTTCAGAGATCATTCTGGCATGAAATTGCACTTAGACCCAAAATAATGAAGTGTAACTGAAGCTCCTGTTTCATGATTGCACCTCATTGCACAAGGGATAACAAAAGCTGTTTGTTCTGACTGTAAATTTACATTTTTCTTTAGACAGGTACTCACTTTAAAATCACAGAGTGTCATATTTATCACTTGTAAAACAAAGTCAACAAATAATTTAACGTGTGTGTAGGTTTTATCTAAGTAACCAGTTAAAAGTATGCATTTTAGGTTAATTGGTGATGTGAAATTGACCTTAGGTGTGAGTAAGAGTGCATGGTTGTGTGTTTCTGTGTTGGCCCTGAGATGAAGTGGCAACCTATCCAGGTTGCACCCCGCCTCATGACAGCAGGGATAGTCTCTGTCTCACAGCGGCTGTGAACAGGACTAAGCAGGAAGGGAAACTTGATGACTGCGTGGATTAAAAAACCACTAGACCTGCAAGCAACAGCTCTGAAAAACAGAGTGTGAACAAATTCAGTGAGCCAAAACCATTTCAAATCAGGCTTTAATTCTCTCTGTTGCTCCAGCTCAGAGTACAGCAGCAATCTGTTTTATTCAGGAAAATATTTCTCATCAAATCATTTCTGGCCTGAGTGAGTTTTAAAGCATCATTAGGGCTGGGCACTGCTCCAGTGCACAGCAAAAGAGCTAATATTCTCAATTTTTAGGAATAGAAATCAACTGCAGAACTTAAATTAGAACAAGTTCATGTTGGTCTTTATCAGGAAGCTACAGGTTGAAACTTCACCGTGCTTCCAGGTCTTTTACACCATTTCTTCTCTGTCTCTTTCTGTCATCTGCAGCTGTAAGAGCTTAACAATCAGAAAAGAAAACATCACACATAATCTCACTCTACATACAGACACACACCCTTTCTGACAGCTCATCTGGCTTTTCCAATTGGACCTTGACAGATTGCTGTGTCTGCTCAGCAGGCTGTTGGGCTTCATTTCACATCTCCAGCACCCTGTCAGAGCTCACCCTCTAATGAGAAAATTAAGCGCACTAAATTGTAATGAACTGATTTTACTGTCTGGTTGGAACACTGGTATACTTGTTTTTCAGATGAATGATTTTTATGTGTACGCAGAGCGTGAGCTTCATGAACATTTTAGCTGCAGTTTGTGTCGATGCCACATGTAGTTGAAACAGTTCACGAGTCCTGTTTCCAGCTTCTAAGACTGCAGTGTTCTGTACTGGGGATGGGCATTTCAAACAAAAAGACTTTTAAAATTTGTTAGTAAAAATCAGATTCTTATTTACAATGCAAATGTAAACAAAAACAGAATACAATGATCTGCCATTCCCATAATTCTACGCACAATGGAACATAGTAAACATATTAAGTGTTTACACTAAGAAACTGTGCTGTTTTCAGGGAAAAAAAGGGTAAATGTGAATTTTATGGCACCATAAGATATATAAAAAAGTAGGGGCAGGGTAACAAAAGGCTGTAAATGTAAGTGGTATGAATAAGAAAAAACTGGAAGAGCATTTGGCAACTAATTAGGTTAAACTGGCAGCAAGTTAGTAAGGACTGGGTATAAAAAGAGCATTTTAGAAAGACTGAGTGTCTCTGAAAGAAAATATGGGCCGAGGTTCACCAGTCTGCAAAGAACTGCATCTAAAAATAGTGGAACAATTTCAGAATAATGTTCCTCAACAGACAGTTGGGAAGACTTTAAAAATCTTGTCATCTATAGTTCATAATATCATCAAAAGATTTCAAGAATCTGGAGAAATCTCTGAGCTCCAAAGGACAAAAAGCTGAAAGTCAGTACTGGATGCCTGTGATCTTTGGGGCTGCAGGGCCCACTGCATTAAAAATAAGTTTGATTCTGTTCTGGACATCACTGCATGGGCTCAGGAACACTTCCACAAACTGTTGTCTGTAAACACAGCTCTCGGTGCTATCCTCAAATGATGGTGAAAGCTCTATCATGCAAAAAAGGAGCCTTATGTGAACACTATCCTGAAACTGCTGTCTTCTCTGTGACGAAGCTCATACAAATGGACTGAGGCAAAGTGGAAAACTATTATGTGGTCAGATTAATCAAATTTTAAATTCTTTTAGGAAACCATTCTCCAGACTAAAGAGGAGAGGGACCATCTGTAATGGCATGAAGGCGCATTAGTGCCTCTGGAAAGGCACCATCAGTGCAGAGAAGTATATACAGGTTTTAGAATAGCATGCTTCCATTGAGAAGTCTTTTTCAGGAAAGGCTTGCTTATTTCAGCAAGACAATGCTGAACCACAGACTGCATCCATTACAGCAGCATGGCTTCAAAGTAGAAGAGTCCAGGTTCTGAACTGACCTGCCTGCAGTCCAGACCTCTCACCAACTGAATACATTTTGGATGCACAGAAAATCTAGCAAAGACCCAGGACTGTTGAACAGCTAGAATCCAACATCAGACAAGAATGGGACAACATTCTTCTCCAAAACTCAAGCATCTGGTCTTCTCAATTCCTGGATGTTTACAGACTGTTGTTAAAAGAAGAGGACATGCCTCACAGTAGTAAACTTGACCCTGTCCCAAATTTTTTAATGTGTTGCAGCCATCAAATTCAAAACAACCTTACATTGTCCTTAAAAATTATACAATTTCTTAGTTGAAACATTTGATATGTTTACCATGTTCCAATGTGACTCAAATATGGGTTTATGAGATTTGCAAATCCTTCCATTCTGTTTTTATTTACATATTAGACAGCATCCCAATTTGTTTTTAATTGGGGTTGTAAATAATAATCCATGTAATAATAACTACCACCATTCTATCACCTTGCACACACACAACGTGCGCATGCGCATTATGCATATTCATTTTGCCCATAGAATGCTAATTGATTTTGCAGAAAAAGAGACAACGTAGACATTTTTTTATGCCACTAAACTTGTAAACAACTTAGCACATTAGCGCCACTTCATAGTTGTGTTAGCAGTGCTGTTATTATCAGGTGCTGATGGAAAAAAGACAGGTCTCTTTGAAAGTATCCAGCAAAGGCCAAATCACCTCTGAAAAGGAAATAAGGTGTGTTTGGTTTAGTAGCTTTGCTTTAGCAGCAGAACCCGCAATCCCAGGTTGTGTCTTGTGTGTTGTACTTTTGCTGCCTGTTAGTATAAACAGCACATAATTGTTGTTCAGTCTGTGGGCAATCATCATTTTGCTTGATTGTTCTGTTGCCTTTGAGGTGTCGTGTACATAAATCATATTCAGAGAAGCTTTTTCTAAAGCCAGAGTGTTATTTTATGTCATCGCCGAACCAGAAAAGAACATTAAAAAAAGAACATTCATTTTGCAGGCTTGTCAGACTTTTGATTTTTGTTAAGGTCATATCATAACAGAGTATCTGGCATGATTGGTCCATGCAGTAATGCTTCATTGGACGTAATTAATTATAAGAAAAGCCCAACCGTACTTCCTGTTTTTTTATCTATAGTGTTAATCCAGGAATCAATCTGAAAAGATGATGTTCTGTTACCTGCTCCTATAAACTGTAATTTATTTTCTCATGAGAGCTGAAGAAGTGGTCTGATGGTGTTCCTTCCCCTGGGATTCCTTACGTTTCTGTAGGTGTTGCATAGTTTATTTGTTTTTTATTACCAAACATCAAAAGGTAGAAGCCAGGCAATTATGGTTTTACATTGTGTGTTTGTGTGTGTCTACTAGCAAAATATCTCATAAACAAGTTGACAGATTTCAATGAAATGTTCGGAAAGTAATTATTAGATGTACATCTACAAGTGATTACATTTTGAAGGCGATGCAATTCTAAATGACTGCCAGCAAATCAACTTCAGCCAACATAAAAATGGCTATAACTCTTCCAATTTTAAAGATATTAAGCTAAAATTTGGTGTGGAAGTAGTTGAGTCATTCTCAACAGACATTATGAGCACTAACTGAATGATCTTTGTTTAAAACTTTGCCATTTACTATTTGTTTGTCTGTTAGCAAAATATCTCAAGAACCACTGGACAGATTTTAATGAAAGTTTCAGAAAATTAGCAAAACAGACACTAAAGCTAAAAAACTAGGAGCTAAAATTAGAGAAATAGAATGACAGCTAAAACCTAAAAGTATCATAGGAAGATAAAAATAAAGTGAGTACGCTGATCCAGATTTCAAAGAGAACAATGTTGAAGAGGAATTGAAGAGATCTCTATGTAGTTCTATCTGGAAAATATTTGTAAGCAAAGTTTTGAAAAGTTTAAAAATTACAAAAACCAATAGTCACACACCCATTCCCTGAATGAGCTGAATGTTTTTACATGTGAATGGCTAAAATAGCACAATATGCAGAAAAAGTGCAAAACATCAACTAAAAAAATCAAAAACAGGAAAACAGCAGTATGACTGCTCTATCATAGTAAAGTTTAATAAAAGTCTGTGTAGTCACTGTTCATGTTATGCTGCTGTTTTTCTTTCTGTGCAAATCTTCCTGAGTTTGAACAGAAAACGCTGAGCTTTACTTCAGCTGCATTTTCTCTACCAAAGACTAGTACAAACCTTGCTCCATGTGATTGTTAGATAACATGTCAAATGGTGTCATGAATGAGGTAAACTGGAGCCTTTTAGGTGAAAAATCACTTTTTTTGTCCATGGAGTAAATGTAGCCAGGTGTGAAACTCACTGAAGAACTCAGATGACCTGTCAGAAAAAAACAGGACAAAGTGTGGAGCCTTTTAGACAAAGATGTGACTGAAATAAAAGATTCTTTGAAGGACTGCATATTCCTCACCACCCTGCATGCCAAAGTTTTAGACAAAGATCTTGCATGAACTGTTAGTGCTCAGATGTGTTGAGGAAGCCTCTCAACTACTACCACACCAAATTTGAGCTTAATATCTGTATAATTGGCTGAGTTATAGACATTTCTTAATCTACTAAGGTTGATTAACTACGACAGTCATCTTGAATTTACTTCAAATTTTAAACAGTTGTAAATGTACATCCAATAATTACTTTACTTTCTGATGGTTTATTAAAACCCATTCACTGGTTCTTGGGATATTTTATTAACAGTCACTGGCAATTAAATTATCCCTGCCTTTCGTGGCAGCAGGCCATAAAAATCTTGAATGCACCCTTAAAATGTTCCCCGCTAAATATTGAGGCTCTTTTACTAATATTTATCTTGCTTTTCGTTTGATACTGAGACAGAAATTAAAAATAGATGAGATGAGAATGAAAATGAGAACTGATTAGTTTAATTTAGTAAAATAAAAAGTAAATAATTAAGTGAAGCTTCCAGTTAGAAAGTTCCTGTTTGTCATTTGCCCTGCGGGGCTCACCTGGAGGTGTTAAAAAAAAACTCATCCCACATCCCGTCCCCTGCGGAACCAATCATAAAAAAAAAAATTACTCAGACTTGATTGACAATTTTCTCTCACATTAGGTGTCACTCTGGTCCAGTCTGAGATGCACCCTGCAGCTTCCTTTTAGAGGCAGACGATTGCGTTAATGAAGAAAGATGAAATGGAGCTCATTATGCGCACACTGAACGAGTTTGATAATAAAACTGATGGTGTGTGTCGTCTCATGCCAGGTTTATGCAAGCCACAGATCTCTCAGGCTTTTGTTAAACACAGGATGGTCTGGCTTAGCATGAAAATGGGTTTGGAGACAAAAAAGAAATCTTGCAAACAGTCCTTTTTTAAAAAAAAAAATCATTCATGACAGAGTTGCTTGGGAGTAATGGGTGCAAACTATAATTTTGAGTGTGAGTCAGAGCCTTTATACGGCTTCACTTCCCACCAACAAAATGTCAGACCTGTTCTTCGCCGTCTAGCGGCATTTATAGCTCTGTCTGGCTTTGTGGAACAGTTTTCTTGCCTGTCAGAAGTTTAGCTTCATGGAGCCCATTATAAAGCGAATAATGGAGGGAGTTAGTGCCTGAGTTTCTTTGTGTTGCTTCTCACAAAGTTTAGCTTTTTGTGTAAAAATATGTGTTACATCAGCACAGATACAAAGACCTTGATGATGTCACCAAAGTCGGAACGGCACATTCTGGCAGAAAAGAGCTGCACAGCTACAAGTTCTGCTTTTTGATCCTCTGTTTGTGTATCTTTTCTTTCAGGGTTTGGGAACACCTCTCCCCACACAAAAGGAGGGCGGATCTTCTGTATAATCTACGCTCTGCTGGGGATCCCCTTGTTCGGATTCTTGCTGGCTGGCGTCGGGGACCAGTTGGGAACTATTTTTGGGAAGGGCATTGCCAAAGTGGAGAAGATGATTGTGGTGAGAAACACTGAATAAGTGAGTTTGTATTTGTCTCTGTCAGCAACAGAAAAAGGGATTGTACGTGAAAACAAGTTAAAAAACCTTTAAGGTCTTCTAAAATAAAATAACACTTTGGATATCAAACTCACCGTTTGGAGGAAGTGTCACAGATTCTGAAAAAAAAAAAAGCCCACATTTAACTGGCTGTTGGATGCTAATTTATTCAGGCGCACGCTATTCCCTGCTGCCCTCGCCTTCTCTTCAACCAGGGACCCAAACCAACCATATGATCAGCAGATGGAGAAGGAAGCACGTCCCACTCTGATTCATTTACATCCCCCTGTGTGTCAAGTGGAGTGCAATAATCTGTAAAGATTTATCATCACTGTCAGATTTGGTCGTTTACAGCAGTAAAGTCAGAAGATTCACGTTTACAAATACAAGCTTTGCTTCTTGCCTCCGACTTTGGCCACTGGTGCGTGGATGCAGTTTGGGATTGCCATGACAACAGACGGGGGGAGAGCAATCACAACTGCATTTTATTTCAATAATGGAAGCCTATTTGAGTAAATTGCATTTGTTTTAGAGGAATAGCTTTTATTTAAAAAAAGGAGCATGTGTTCCTTTTTGTTTAAAGTGATAGTTCAGATCTGTTGAAGTGGTATGAACTATTAATATCTTACCTGTTGTAGATAGGCCTGAGTTTTGTGAAATCGTTTAACTCTGACTGGATTGATGAGTTCACGGCTAGTCTGAGCAGGGCAGAGATTTGAAGTAAAAGTGCCATCTTCAAACAACTCCAATCTCAAATATTTTATAGAAGTTCATGCGAGCACTATTTTTGGAACCTTTACATTCCTGTCAGTTTATTATTGGACAATTACTCCTTTAGAAATATAATATTGTTGACAGAAGTGCCCCAGGCAGCGCTGTAATGCTGTAAAATGCTGTAATGTTTGGTCGTTTGGACCCAAGAGTGCAGGCAATCAGGCTGCTGGCATGCAGGTAAATTCATAATTATTTTATAAATTAAAACAAAATTAACAAACTGTGGGGATTTGGGTTTTTAGGTGTGTTTTGGTATTTAGTGTTTCTGGTTTCTTTTTGTGTTCTCTTGTCTTCATGTTCTGTCTTCTCTGTGCCTCGTCATCATTCACTTCTCCTCTGTCTTGCTCCTGTTCTGCCACGCCCATCTACACCTGCCCCGAGTCTGACAATTACTTCACCTGTGCCCACTTCCACTAGTTTCCTCCTGTCATTTCCTCCACTTACTCGCTGGTTCATTGTCTCTTCATGTCTCTCTGTGTCACTCCTTGCCACCCCTGTGAGCTGTCTGAGTTCCCTCGTGTCATGCCTCGTGTCTTGCCTCGTGCTTTGTGTAAGTTTTGTTAGTTAGTTCTGGTTAGGGTTTTGCTGCCACGTCAGCCTTTGTTTTTGTGTTTCCTTGTATTTAATAAATTAGTTCCTTTAAAATGAGTCTGCGCTCTGGGTTCGCCTCTGTCTCCCCCGTTCCTGATACAAACAAGTGTAACACAAAAACAGAACAGGAGACTTATGTTAGAGAATCTGAAAGCAAACTCCAGGAGTGTAAGACTGAGGAGTATAAGTATCAAGGAGGAATGATTACAGAATGATAAACAGCTGGGCTAATGAGCAGATGAAGGGGCAGGGGTGAGAAAAAGAGCAGCGTCAGGGAGCTGAGGAACAACAATGGCTAGGAGCATGAAAATACAAGGACCTGAAAACCACCTGACTAAACTGGTAACAGAAAACGTATAAACTACAAACTGAAAGCAACCCAACAGAAACAAGATAACTGAAACATTCTAATATGAGAAATGAAAACAAGGAAATAAGAGAAATCCCAACAAACAGGAAAAATACTGCAGCAAAAAGCACCATAGAAAGCCTAAACTGTGACAAGTTCTACTGCTAGCTGCTACAGCAACTATTTTTGGTTGCACATAACCATATAATAGGAAAGTGATGGCAATGTTTAAGAAAACTGCTTTTATATGAACTACTAAGAAATGTTTTAGATTGCATTCGCTTTAAGACGACAGCAATCCTCTTTGGTCTTTCTCCAAAATGAGGTGGTCCAGAGAGTTATCCGCAACAGGTAAGATATTAATTGTTCATAGCCTTTCCACAGAACCCCACTTCAAAAGATCTGAACCGTTGCTGTAAGTTATTAAATGGTTACCTCAATAAAATTGGACTATGCAGGACAGTGTAGTTTAATGTTAGGCATTAAAATATCCTCAAATAATATCTTATAAATAAATCTTCAGTTCATTGTAACTCAGTATTATGACTGTTAGGAACATTAAACTGTATCTAACAAAGAGTTTCCATCTGTTTTAAACGATTAAGTAGGAACTTTTTCTTGTAAACTCTGGCAAAACTAATATTGTATGCTTTGTCACGTCAGTTAGAAGGGAAAAAAAAACCTTTGTAAAGGTAAAAACAAAACAAATGGGAGTCTGAAGGCTTCTGAGCATTCATGCTATTATACCAGTAGGGGAACACATTCAGCTTTCCAAAACACAGTGGTGAACAACATTTAAAAAGAATATTGACCCTCTGATTGAAGATATGTTGCACTTCTTTTCATCTCCAAGTTGGAGCTTACTCTTGCAGGGAAAATTATGGCTCATTATGGGTTTTTAAGTGCCACCGCTCCAGACAGGAGCTAGAGCCAATAAATACAAGTGGCTACTGTGAAGTCATTTGACCAAAGATTAAAGGCTGATTGGACCCTTTCCCAATGTTGTTGTTTGTGCTAAATCAAACCAGATGAAATTTGCTTCATGTCAACTGCGAGATGGACTTTTCAAAAAGATTATTTGATCTAGAGCACCTCAGAGCTGTGAAATGTTTAATTGGAAAGTAGAAAAAATATGTTTGTTTTTTTAAATGATTTTGTTTATCCTAATAACATATTTTTGTAAAATGTTCTTGACACATTTACACACAAACCCTAACTCATTTGTAAAACACTGTAACTGATTTCAGCTTAAGAACTTCCAGTTTCAGTATAAAAGCTATTTTACAAGAACCAGATACTCAGCAGCAGCTTCATATTGATTCTTTGTGGGTTTTGTTGCTCCCTGTGGAAGAAAAAGAAGGTCGAGGAGTCATTTGAACAATAGAAACAGATGGATTGCTAAAGTCACTGCTGTGTAGTGAAGATGCCTAACAGCAACATCAGCTTCATCGGTCTCCCTGGAATACAGTAATGCTTAGTTTTCAGATAATTTTGGTCTGGCAAGGTTTAATTTGAGTTGTTTGTTAGCATGATGTACAACCCCAATTCCAAAAAATGTAGGGACGTTGTAGAAAATGTAGATAAAAACAGAATGCAATGATTACAAATTTTCATAAACCCACAATTTTTCATAATAGAACATATTAAATGTGACAAATTGTACCCGTTTTTGGAGAGAAAAACAACAAAAAACAAAGGTAATTTTGAATTTTATGGCAGCAACACATCTAAAAAAAAGTTAGATCAGGGCCATGTTTCCCTCTGTGAAACATCCCCTCTTCCCCTCTTGACAGCAGACTGTAAACATTTAGGAACTGAGAGGAGCAGCTGCTGCAGTTTTTGGAGAGTAATGTTCCATTCTTGTCTGATGTAAGAATCTAGCTGTTCAACGGTCCTGGGTTTGTTTGTTTTTTTGGTGGATTTATTGCTGGATGGGAGCATATGCTGTTTGAAAACCTGTATGTACTTTTCTGCGTTAATGGTGCCTCTCTAGATGTGTCAGCTGCCCATACAAGAGGCACTAATGCATCCTCATAACATCAGAGAGGCAGGCCTTTGAACTGTGTGCTGAGACCACGCTGGATGGCCCCTCTCCTCTTTAGTATGGAGGACTTGGTGTCCGTGGTTTCCAAAAAGAATTGCAAATTTTGATCTGACCACAGAACAGTTTTCCACTTTGTCTTGGTCCATTTGAAATGAGTGCTTCTAAATTGAGGAACATTATTCTAAAATTGTTCCGCTAGTTTTGACACAGTTTTTCACAACTTACTTCCCGTGTTTACTTATTAGAGGTTCAGCTTTTCTAAATTCTCTTTTTATTCTCAGTCCTCTTACTGACCTGTTGCCAGTCAACCTGATTAGCTGTGAAATGCTCCTCCAGCTGTTTTTTATTTGTACCGTTTAATTGTACTAATTAGTCTCAACATTTGTTCCATTGTGAATAAAACATAGGTTTATGAAATTTGCAAATTATTGCATTCGGTTCTTATTTACATTTTTTGCCACGTCCCAACCTTTTTGGAATGGGAGTTGTACATGAACTTTTTGCCAAGTGCAACAAGAATATGAAACATCACACACGTGGTGATCCGAGGTCTGTCAGCTCTTTATATTCCCCTTCAGACGCACTGTGCTCCGAACTTATGTAACTGGTGAGGAAAAGGGCATGATGCTTTCAGCGTGGAACCAGCTGAAAGTCGTCACCTCAAGTAGAAAAGCTGCACAGGCATCAGCAGCATGCAGAATATATTTCAATGCACAGTAACTAGGATGGGAAGGGAGGACTGCGGGGGCTCAAATCAAACTGCAATTTGCAAAGTTACAGCAGATTTTACATACTGCCACTATTCTAAAACCTTTAGAATATCTGCTATGACTGAGCATGAAATACTGAGAAAATCATTGCTGTTGCAGCAGGTGACAAGATTCTTAAGTCATCCCGGTCTGGGTGGCCGCACCATCTGACAGTGAAAGCTACGTCACTTGAATCTTTGCAGTTTGACGTTTAGGATGTTAGAAAACACCACGTGTTGGTAGAAGGAGGTGGAAGGAAATGACTCATGTTTTTCACTGAAGAAAACATCATCTGTTTGAATTGAAGGCAGTTGATCTCAATGTGAAATTAAATGTTAGCTTCTAGCTTGTGGACTGAACAGGGAAACCGGTCAATTCATCTTATTAGATTGTGTTAAAATTAGGCTTTCTGCTTGCATGCTTTTAGTCTGAGAGTTTAAATTCTCTGAAGCATAACACTGATAGTCCCACCGATTTACACTGAGCTTCTTATTTCTTGAGCTTACTCCCTGTATCTCCATATTTTATTTCCCCAGAAGTGGAAAGTCAGCCAGACAAAGATCCGTGTCATCTCGACCCTGCTCTTCATCCTGTTCGGGTGCCTCATCTTCGTGGCCCTGCCGGCTGTCATCTTCAAATACATTGAAGACTGGAGCACACTCGAGTCTGTCTACTTTGTCGTCATCACCCTCACCACCATCGGTTTCGGGGATTTTGTCGTTGGAGAAAAAAGTAACTCGACCGAGGGTGTGTGGTCTCTTTTTATTCTTTCATTTGCATGTCTGGCACCTCGTTTAGAATCAGAGTATTTATAGCAGAGTGATTCCACAGCCAGGTTGACTCAGGAGAAGTGCTCAGCAGTAATAAGCCTCCCACCAGCCTGGTTTTGCTTTTTTTTGACTGATTTTCTTTCTTCATATTAATCTCTGCTGCATGTTCAGCACCACAATCTTCAAAGCAAATCATCTACAATGTCAAATTATTTTGAACTTTTTAAAGTTAGAGTTATCTTTTGGCACTTCATGAACTTTAGATTTAAATGAAGAATATCTACAGCCTCTAATCAGAGCTCTGCAGCAGTGGAAGTCACAAACTAAGACATATCATTCAGAAGAATCTGCATTTTTTTACACATCTGTACAAGGATGCTACACTGTCCTGTTTTTAAAGCAACAATTGCAATTGCACTAAATGAAGCTCATTATGTAAAATTATGGTAAAAGACAGTATGTAAAACTCCTTCCATCTCTGATGCATTGTTGTGTAACATGCAAATACAAAAAGATATTTGCTCAATAGTGGTTTAATTCTTATATTTTGTTGCAAATATATAGTGCTATGTAGACATTAAATTCAGTAGGTGAATGTGAGAAGGAATAAACTAGAGGCAAAAACAAAATAGATCAATAGGTAGACACCACGTATAAGTGTGTGTGTGTGTGTGTGTGTGTAGCAGGTGGTCAGTTTGAGTTGACCTGCCTGGGAGATAGCAAAAGAAAGGCAGATGGCAAACATCACAAACACTTAGCTGCTAAATTCAACTTCCCTGAGCAGGCCTAATAAGTATAGATTAGATTAAACCACCTGCACCAACCGCCCAGTAGTTACAGTAAACTAATTAGCCTCGACTCCTGTTAGTTAAACACTTCCTGTGATGGATCATTATACATATATCACCTAAACATTTGTTGCTAAAGCTGTTGTACTCTAGAAATACAACATCTATTTAACTTGCATAAAAATTTTGATTTTGTGGTTTAAAACATGTCACATCTTAATGTATCTCATTGTAAAGCCTAATTATAATCAGTGGTACTTAAGTTGTGATTACAGAAAAAAGATTGTTTGACAAGATGGTTAATTTAATTTTCACCAAGAAGGATAAGTGGTCAATAACGTAAATTGAAAGTTACACGTATAATCAGACCAATTTCCAGCAATGCGTGAGCCATACTACATTTTTGTGATTAGTGCACCAAGATCACATAATTGGATTTCTGGGAAAAGATAAAAGTTCTTCAAGTTCTTCTTTAAATGTGACAATTTTGTTCCTTCGTATTACTCTTACTTTTTATATATTCCAACAAAGTAGTTCTACTTTGAACTGAGTAAAAAGTGTCGAGCCAATTAAAAGCCAGACAGCAACAGAGAGACATGACTGTCTAAAAGTGACACACCAAGACTCATTAAGATGAGAGACGGAAAGAAGGTTTTTTTTATTCAGCACGCTGCTTCAAATCATCATGCACAAACACAAGTCCTGCTTTCCTTGTGTCACTTCTCGGATTATTAATTTCGAAGGTAAACAAAGATGTAACACATCTTTATTTGTTGTGCAGGTAGATCAGAGAGTCTGGAGTACTACTACAAGCCTGTGGTGTTGTTCTGGATCCTGGTTGGCTTGGCATACTTTGCTGCAGTTCTCAGCATGATCGGAGACTGGTTCAGAGTCATCTCCAAGAAAACTAAAGAGGAGGTAGGTGGTTTTGTGGAGGAACCACTAGAGATTTTAAAGGTCAAATCTTGTGTGACTATCACAGCTGTGCACAGCTGTCAGTTGCAGCATAAAGTGAATGATTTGTTTCATAAAGATGCTTTTAGAAACTCATAAAGCTTCACATTGAGCAGGTGCAAATGGTAAATTCAACATTAATGTCCTACAAAACAATCACTAGCACACAATACTTTCATTGCAAAAGTCAACAGGAGGATAATATTGCCTATAGCTTTTCACAGGGCTTTGTTACCAACAACAGAATATTGCTCATCGCCGTAGGAGCTTTTATTATAGTGGCAAATAATAGCCGGAATTAAAGCAACGTTCTCAGCAAAACCAATATTAAAACTAGATGACACATCTATAATTATTTACCTAAATGATTGCCACATGATAAAAATCAATAAACAAGTATTAAATAATCACATGAGTCACTGCCTTACTTTTAAAGAAATGACTCATGGGAGTTTTAAGCTGCTAGGTTTCTAATTTCCTGTAGTTTTTAGTTGTGATGCAAAGATAACACTGCATAAACAGAAACAACAAAAAGAGTTTTGGTTTCTGCTGTTATTTTTTTCACCCCACCACCACCACCATGAAAGGCAGGAGATCATCTAATCACTTGTGTTTGAGTGTGCACGTGTTCATTTGTCTGCCTGTTAGCAAGATATCTCATGAACCACTGGGCAGAATTCAATGAAACTCTCATTGGATATCCGTCTACAGCTGTTTAATGTTTGGAGTCAACCCAATTCAAGATGGCTGCCACAGCTAATCGACTTTACCGAACACAAAAATGGCTATAAATCAGTTAACTTTTCAAATATTGAACTACAAATTGTTGTGGTAGTAGCTGAGACTGATCCCCAACACATACTTTGAGTACTAATACATCATATGAGGTCTTTTTTTAAATCTTTGCATTAACTCATCTGGACGGATTTTAATAAAATTCTCAGTAAGTAATAATTTGACATAAATCCACAACTGATTAACATTTGGAGTCATCCCAATTCATGATGGCCACTAATTGATGTTAGCAAAACACATAAATAGTTATAACTCACTCATTTGTACAGATATTGAAAATTATTAAAAGCTTGGTGTGGTAACTGAAATTCATCCTCATTACATAGTCTGAGTATTAATACAAGCTCTTTTTTTTTACTTTTGGATGCACTGCAGGCAATATGCATTTCTTTAAAAAATGCTCCTTTCTTCTAAAACAGTGCTACAACTAAGGGTGTTTTTTGTTATCATTTCTGCTTATGATGTTCTTTGCTGATGCCTATGTAAAGCTATGTTTTGTTCCATTTGCACTCAAAAGTCAGAATTTCCAAGTTCCAAGTCAGAAAAATCAATTGGTGTGTGTGTGTGTTTTAACAAACTTGAAACCTCAATCTTGCAATAGGATAAAAACAAACCTAACAATTGCATTCCCTGTGAAGGTGCAGCTCCTGGCTCATGTTGAACCTTAAACACCTCTTTACTAGTCTAGATAGACACAGATATAATGTTCTAGGTAGAAACATTTGCAGAAGGTTTGCTCAAGTGATCAAAGTTGCTTGGTGACAGACCCATCATCATCCTATTTGCATTCCAGTTTTATCCTCAAGGCATTAGTCTGAAAGTGATTCGTATTCATCTTGGCTTTGCTCTGTGAAGTAAATACCAGCTCACACAGGATGTTGGTTAGTGCTCTGTAAAACGTACCTTGCTGTTCTGGCAGCTTCATAAGCCACATGTATGCTCCTGCTGAAACTCACAACATTCTCATCTTTTTTTCGTTGTATTCTAGGTGACACAAATTAGGGTGGTGCCAACTTAGAAGTGTGGAGTTTTCCAAATTCACTGACAAAATGAAGTGGAAGCTGTGAGCTCTGCAGAGAATCAAATTAGTGGGAGAAAAGGGTTGCTTTTTTTAGCGGGAGGTTGCTGGTAGGGAGGAACATCGATGATGAGCAGGCAGAGAAAGCAACTAGACAGAGAGGAGAGGATTTTTTTTTTCACTTTGCTCCAAATGTGCACCCACATGTGCCATAAATTTCAATTCAAGTGCCTCTTCACCTCAAAGGCTAATAAATAAATAATCAGTCTGGAAAAGGAGGCCTGATGCAACATGAAGGTTAAACCTTTCAATAACCACAAATGCACTCTATCTATAAGCTACTCTGTGTATCTTCTAGAAACCAGAAAAATATGGTGCTTTTTTATTGAGTTATATTTTTCCAAAAATAAATAAGTAAATAGGTGATGGTTGAGTGGAAATATGTGTGTGCACTATCTTTCAACAGAGCGTTATGGGTGGCTGTGGCTCAGTGGTTAGAGCAGTTGTCCTCCAATGAGAGAGTTGGAGGTTCAATTCCTGCCAGGAGTCACAAGTTGAAGTGTCCTTGGGCAAGACACTGAACCCCTTGTTGCCTCCGATGTGTGCCCCATTGGTGTATGAATGGAGTTTAAAGCACTGATTAGTCTCAATAGATCAGATAGTTCAGATTAGCTTTGTAGAGATTCAGTGCTGTATGGATGGGTAAATGAGGGCACAGATTGTGTTGTAAAGCTGATTGGCTAGAAAGGCGCCATATAAGTAAAGGCCATTTAGTTATGCAAAATTGATCCGAAATCAGACCATTTCAGAAGAAATTGTTTTTCTGCTTTCTGTTTCTTGTGACTGCACAAATCAAAAAATGGATTTCAGGGTAATTATTCTTATAGATTTGTTCATATTTTGAATCAGATGGTAAAAGGCAGCAAGGCAAAAACAGCCTATTATCAATTCCAATGTCTCCTTCCTCTGGTATTGGTTTATCCATTTGTTTTCTATAAATTTCGGCTTCGTGATAGATGGAGATTAACTGCAGATAACAAATGAAGGTTAGGAAGTTCTTTCATGGGGTTCGCTAATTAGAGCGCAGGGCAAGAGTGCTCGAGGGAAGAGCTGTTCCACAGCTGTCTGAGGAGATTTATGGAGATGCCATTCATGATCTCAGAGTGAATTCCTTTAATTATTGGTCACATCAGAGAGGTCCGTTCTATTAAAGAAATCAGTCTCAGATTCATTAGATGACGTTTTTGCATACAGTAGCTCATAATTACTTTTAAATAACTGAACATGAAAGTGTAACACATGAGTTTACAATGTCTTTAGTACACATTTGGTCAAGGCCATGGGAAAAAGGGGTGCTGACAGTGCTACAGCACTGCTTTATGGATGACAAGAAAAAACACGACAAAAAAAATAAATAAATTAATTAATTAATGGGGGAAATTAAGGTCCTGTTTAGTTGCATCTATGGTTTTACTCTTGACTTGGCAAAATAGCTAGTCAAAAGCAATTTTGGATTTCTTTCCATTACAAAAACAGTTTAACCCAGCGGAAAAGTGAATCTGTACTTAAGGTTACTCCCCAACTGAAACAAATGTTTAACAAGTGAAGAGAGGGAAGCTAATACTACCTGCACCATTGGACAAACAGCAGGTGTAAAGGGAAAAACCATGCATCCCTATCCGTCACACAGCCATGTTTTTCTCTGCAAGATGTTTTGGAGAAGAAAACTTTTCCTAGTCTTTTCAACATCACTAGAAATGGCTACATTATGCTGCAAAGAAGGACTGCATTTTTTGTTTTGTGTGATTTCAGGCTATTAATTATCTATCTATCTATCTATCTATCTATCTATCTATCTATCTATCTATCTATCTATCTATCTATCTATCTATCT
>JAOXNZ010000085.1:11295929-11307569 GCA_028566095.1 Kryptolebias brasiliensis
TGTTCTGACACTCTTTATATGTGTATCTGTGCATCAAAATCAAAATAACTAAATAAAAATTATAATTTACATTATAGCTATAAATAGCCATACTAATAACTGTTTAAAAAGTATTAATTCAAAAAATATATATATATATATCATGAAACCTTGCTAATTTTGGTCATGGTTATCATACAGTTAGAACCTTTACTGGCCCATGCCTAGAAATAACTAATGTTTTAGGGATTCATTAAACATCTCTGTGCATGAAAAGATTGTTAATCCCATAGTGTTGTGCTTTTTATTCAAACTCATCTTTTCTCTACCAAAGTAAGGATTCAGTTTTTCTGAGAGAAAATGAAGATTTTCAGGTCTTCAGTCTAATTAAAGCGACAGGAGCGCTTTTTGATGTTTCTAAATCCTGTTTTACACGGTCTTTAGTACCGATTGTGATGTTTTGAACCATGAAACTGAAACACACAGCTTCCATGCATTAGCACTTTTTCCCCCTAAATGAACCCTTGCATACATGGTGCTGTAGCAATGGAAAATCTGGAAATTTGAGGGATATCTCTTCAATTTATTTGGCAACATTTCCTCGACTGATAAAAACGGGGTGTTTATTGTTTTGCCAATACTGAATGTACACCATAAGAAACCTTGTTTTTAGGCTTCTTGCATTACAGACTCAATAACAACACTTTAGAGGTGAATGAGGAGCAGCTCTTGGGAATGAATGAACTAAATGAAAGATGACCCACTGCGGGATTAGTCATCAAAATGATGAAAATAGATGGAATGTCTTTCAGGCACAGTCTGTATCTCACTGTCACTTATTAGACAGGAAACCATCCTTTGTGTGTGTCAAATACTGTTATTCTGTTAAGAAATGTTTATCTTTTAGATAAATTCAAGATGTCCTTTGGTGTTGCTTCATGATGTGACCACAAAAGCAAAAGTGAGAAAAAAGGCTCATTCTGAAGTGTTTACTCATGACCAATGTCCACATGATGTAGACAAAATTCTCATGACCAATTTAAGACTGACTTGACACAAGTACGATTCCCATCCAACATCTTATTTATTTATTTTTTAATCTTTTGTTGTGAGTTTTGATTTGGTTTGGGCAACTAAATTTCCTTACTAGATTAGTATTAGTATTAAAACTAATTGATTAAGCTGCGAAAGATTTTATTCCACATAAAATGACTAAGCTTCTTCCCTTCAGTTAATGATCTGGAAATTTACTTTTTGTTTTGTTTACACCGGCGTGTTGAAATTCGTGGCTGGATTTTACTTTCTGCATTGACATTTCAGGGGCTCCTGCCAAAAACATTTGATATCACTATCTAATGATGTCTCAGTGAATTCAGGTTTGAATTGTGTGTCTCATTCTGGTCAGTGCATCAACCCAGCAGAACACACTTTTTTTTATGCTTTTTGCATGTTGCAGCATCACAAAACACATTACCAAGTCAGTGTGATTTTCAAGGTCTTGTGCCACATTTGCTTCATTAAACCTCCAGCGGAAGCCATTTGCTCAGTTTTTCTTTTGTAAAGCTAATTTAAGTGCTTATGTGAAGTTTTCTATCATCAATAAAAAAGTCAGATCATCAAACAACATCCCCCATTAAAGTTAGTTATTAAAATTTATACCTTGACAATGTCACTTTCATCTGCTTGCAAGCTAAATAAATTAACTTAAACTTAATTATTTGTTTTAAAGGACTAAAATGAATAATGTGTAAATTCACCGCTGATACTAAGTGGAAAAAACTGGTGGATATTTTTACACGTCTCAAAGCTGACATTATGCAACACTGTGCAGAAGTCTTGAGTCATCCCTCATTTATGTTTTATATTTTGTTTTCAAGGACTTTCTTGCAATTTTTTGAAGTGGTCTTGATTGACATTTTTTTTAGGTGTTGTGAAGGTCTTTTTCTTTTTCTCTCTTTTTTTTTTTTTTTTTTTACCTTTGCCTGTTTTCTGTTCTGTATCTGACCATTTTCAGAGGGATGTTTCTTTATTTGTTAAGGCACATAAATCTGACCTATGAATCATTCAGACATAAAAAAGCTCCCCTAAGGATGAATGGGAGCCTTGTCTATAACAACTTAGGAAATAAACATTTTAAACTGGCCATTTAGGCACTTTGTGACCAGCAGCCTGTCACAAAGACACAATTTGTTTCCACTTCTTTCACTGAATTTATAAAAAATATGAAAGATGACACAATTTGACACATAAAATGGTATTTTAATTCAAACAAGAGCTGAAAACTTGTCATATAAAAGATGATCAACTGAAGGATGATGGCTCTCTCTGGTCCTGCGTCAAGTCTGTGTTGGATTGTTTTCCAGTTTCTTGAAGACATGACTTTTACATAGTGGTCATCTGCTGTGGATTTCAGATCACCTCTTATTTTGTCCTCTACTTTCCTCGTTTGTAAGGAAAGTAGTTAGGTCCGAGGACTAGACAGAAGATAAAAACAGTAAACATTGAAAAGGCAGTTTAAATGAAAACTTTAGAATACCTTCAGAAAGCCTGAAAAGCCATTTATCAAGGTCATCTTGAAATGGTACAAGAAAGTCTATCTGTTTGGAAGCAGAATATAAAGAAATTAGGAGTGGTTTAAAACATTTGCACAGTACTGTATCTAACAAACAAATAAATAGATTAAACTGACACCATCAGCCCAAACGACAAAGAAAACTAATTATGAATCTAGTTTACCCACAAATATTTGTAAATAAACATAAACACCTTGTAAGAGATTCCAAACTGATTATTAAATCTCCAGACAGCCTAAATCTGTAATTTCTTTAAAAGACATGAAAGAAAATCAAACTTGGACATTTCAGGGTTCGGTGGAGACTTAATGGACCAACCCAGGTGTAAATTCAGCAAGTAAATAAAAACCTAAACTCTGTAGTGGATTAATACAGTAATATATACATCAAAATATTTTATGCTAACATACAAGTTTGCTTTGTTCCCTTGATAGAATCCCTTGATTTTCTAAGGTTTTTGCAGCAACTGACAGAGTGCAATGTAAGGCATGAGCCATTGTTTTATTGAATCATGGACTCAGCAAGAATATGTGAAGCAGATAACTTTAAAAAAAACACAAGAGAAGCAGCAAAAAGTTTTTAAAATGTCATGATTCTACTCTGCTTGTGCAGCATGTACCTTCTGCACACATACTGTATTGATTTGCACCTCGCCAAGTGAAAGTCTCATTAATACAGATTTTTGCCTTGGGGAAATCCGCTCTATCCTCGGTGTAGCGTCGCAAATCAAACCCCTGTCAAAAAAAAAAGAAAAAAGTAATCTTATTGCTTTTAATCAGTCAGCTGTGAGATTGACATCCTGCCCGTGTGGCAGAAAGTCAAAGGCTGTTGTCAGTGAAGGGTTACACAACACTTCAGGCCATGTGAGGCCACATCTAACAATGATTCTGACAGTGTGTGTGTGCGTGAGTAAGTGTTTGACTCTTGGTGTGCATTTGGGTTTGGGGAAACTCACGACATTCTCACAAGTGTTTTCACAAGGCGTCCTCTTCTTCTTCCAAGGTGACAGTTTTTAATTAATTCACTGGCTCACATCAAAATCCCGTTTCTGGCATGTTGAATGTATCTATTAATTTGTGATTGCAAAGACGGACCTCGTTATGAATGTAAGCACATTTCCTCTTTTAACATTGCCAATAATATAAGCAAAGACCTTCAAACAGCTCAGAGGATAAACTGTGAAAACGTGCTTTTTTGAACTCTACACAGACAACGCCATAAAGTGTTCATTTAAAACAGTTTTCATCTTAGTGATGTTTACTGAGGATAACAGAGCTATTATACGGTTTAAAAACTAAAATATTTACTACAGTGACACGATGAACCGTTTTTATAAACCACAGCAGCTTAAATACGCCTGAAGTGTTTGCATGAGACTCTTGTAATTGAGACTTTTTTCCCAAAAATATGCCCTCAAACATGGAAATACGTCCACGTTTTTTTAACAACATGATTTCAGCAACTCTTGCATGTTACTATCATTAGATTTATAAACACTGGAAGTAACAGTTTTGTTTTCTATGCCAGCCTTTGCTTTGAATTCAATAATGTTATGGAACTGTATGTCTCCAATATGTTGTATGTTGTATGTCACTTCAAAGTCACGATACTTTTCAGAAGGTTTAGAATAAAATACTTTATATGCAAAAAACACTGATGGTCGCTGCTTTTTTTAGGTAAAAATGATAGGTGAAGTGTACGTCTATATAGCAGATATCTGCTTCTTCATTATAATTCTCATTGACAAGATGGACTCAGTGCAATGCCTCCCCAGTCCTCGTTTCCTAAAGGGATAGTTCAGATTTTTTTAAATGAGGTTCAAAAAGGTTGCGAGCAGGAAATATCTTACCTGTTGTAGATAGCTCTTTGAATGACCTCAGTTCGGAAAAAGAGTTTGATGCCTGATTTGTGCCCATCATTTCTGACTTCAGAATCTGAGTCGAGACTAAACCAAACCCAACAAGGTACAATCATTACAGATAGTAGGTGAACTTCAAAAATCACTTAGATAAGAACAGATGTTGTAGGTACATTTTTGTATGAAGACTGTACTTGACACAAGTTAGGGGTTTTATGGTGTTTTTTTTTTGTTGTTGTTGTTGCTTGTATATCTAGTTTTTCATGTTTTCATTATCTGTCCTTTGTTTTATTAGTGTGTTCAGTTCATTTCTGTCCCTAGTTGTCTGTTTTTATTATCTGTTCAACCTGACAGTTTATCTTTCTGTTTTCCTGCTCATAATTTCTATCAGCTACTCTCTCTTGCCTTGCAATGCTCACCTGTCAGCTATTTGCAATAACTCACCTGCTCTCTCTTGTTGATCATGCCTCCCAGTCAATAAAAGTTCTTTGTTTTCACTCATGCTCTTTCAAATACTCATACTTACTCCTATTCAGTCCTGGATTGTTGTTTTTTGTTTTCTTTTGTTTTGTTTGTCATGTGTAACTCCCCATGTCAGGTTTTTTGTTTTTTTTTATTAAAACATAGTTGGATTTAAACCTGCTGCCTGCACCTCTGGGTTCTCAACCAACTAACAACAACACTTTGTTACAGTACATCCAGTGCAGAACCCTTCTTCTTGTGCCATTCCTGCTACATGACAACATTTTCCTCAGTAGTGACACCTACTGTATAAAAGGAGAACTGCGGTGATTGCTGCATGACTGAAGTGCGAGTTTAAATGGCAACACTGCTCTCTTAGCATTGCAATTTGTTCACGTCATGAGTCAGGCGCCAGTATAATCTCAGTTTAATTCTGGTTGGATTGACGAGCTAACAGCTAGTCAGAGCGATGTCAAAACCAAAGTGGATTGCTGCCATTTTAAAACAACTCCAATCTCAAACAGTTCATTATAGTCTGCAAAAACACTGTCTTAGAAATGTTAACACAGTCTCAGGTGGCACCAGAAATGCTAATGCTAGCTGCTGCTGCCACTATTCACGCTTTCAAATAACCATAGAATTCAATGTATGACTGTAGTACGAAAGTAACAGAGGTTTCTAAAATTGCATTTGCATGAAAGATTTGAGTTGTTTTAAGATGTTAGCAACCCACTTTGATCTTGGCCTTGCTTGGACTAGCCATTAGCTCATCAATCTGGTCAGAATTAAACTCTTTTTTTCCAAACTGAGGTCATTCAAAAAGCTATCTGCAACAAGAAAGATATCAGTTGTTTGTAAACTTTCCACAGAACCCATCTTTAAAAATATCTGAACTATTGCTTTAAGTTGGGAAGTTTTTACTCTATATGGATATAAAATAGTTTTAGATTACATTTCTTTTTTCTTAAACACATAGATTACTCCTAAAACATAATTTTGAATACAATTTTCTAAATATTCCTAGTCTGTATTCTTATACATAATTTATTTTGATGAATTGCCCTTACCGCAACCTGTGTTTTTAAGCAGCTTAACAGCAACAGACACAAAAATGCTGTGACTTTATGAACACAACAACTGCGACTGCAACGTAATACGTTTGTGCTGAGTCACGAGTTACAAAATGTTCCTCTTGGTTCACAAGTACAGCACGGACAGACAGGGTTAGCACTCATGAGGAACAGCTTTGACACCTTCACATCATTTGTTTCTATATCTCGTAAATGTTGTTTTAAGGAGCTTTTATACTCCTCTTTCACATTTCATTGTTTTTAAAATGTATTCTTACTGCTTTTTGTTTGGTCGATAATTATTTACTCCACTGAAAATCTTTTCATGTTGTTTTTAAATGGGCTGTAGGAATAAATCTGGTCAGTTAGTTTGCATTTTACTCATCATCTGTTGTTTCTCTCGTTGTGAGAAATAAAGGAAGCAATGTGAAACATAAAGACTGAGCCGAACCTAATCTTGTTCCGTGACATTTAACACGAACTGACAGGTTACTTAACGGCTCTGAAGAAAGAGTGACATTGTGCATCACCTCCTCGCCCTGCCATCGCATTGACAGAACCATAAGCACATCCTCAGATACTAAATTACACCGAGAGGACTGAGCTCACGACTTCAGGAAAAAAGGTGAAGCATGACTCATAGTTTTAAACTCTTTACATGGACAGAAACCAACAGATCCAGGTGGTTTTTACCAGTTATAATATTCAGACTGAAAGGGTTGAATAATGTGAAAAAATACATTTTTGTTTTGCTGCAAGAAATGTGATTGTTCAGCAGGGGGTAGCTGAGAATCATCAGTGACAGCTGCTTGTAATGAGCCAAAGAGAAAATAGAAGGTATCTAGCAGAAAGGCAGCCACATGGAGACAGACGGGTTAGAAAATTGCTGGTTCATTAGTGATTCTGTCTGCAGTGACATCAGAGACTAACAGTGACTCAGCCACCAACCAGCTTCTCAGGTTGGAGAGGTAGCTACAGCATGTGGTGAGATCAGCGAGGAAGGTTATCTCACACGCCGAGAGCGAGCCGAAACTAATTCATGTAACAGGTCTGGTTTTACAACTTATTTATTGAGCTTTTGATGTGTATTTTTTCAAATTCAGATTCTAACGATCTGCCTTTCGAGCACAACTGAGCTGAGCTGCTGTGATCACAACATCCTTCTGAATAAATTAGAGTATTGATCGATGGACACTGGTTTCAGGAGACACCCGCTGTAGCATCAATTTACTGTTTTACTTCACTGAAGACTGAAAAGGTCGGGTGTCACTTTCTACATATGAAAACACGAGTTACCTGAGCATGGATTGATGCTCAATATCTCTCAACAAAACATCTCCAAGTAAAATATTTTATTTTGGGGAGATAAATTTATTCTTTTTGCAGACAAGGCGAACAATTGATTACACGTGGGGAAGACAAAATACTTTAATACTTCCTCATGATATATTGTGTTGTGGCTTTTTTTCCTTTGTAATTAACAAAGAACTCAAAGATTGACAGCAAATGAGGTTTATTTTAAGACATCTGATCATTAGAAATTACATGGTTTGGACAGTCTTGAAATCTAGATCTCTATTTCGGCACCAGTGTTGTTTTGCAGTAATCAGACTTGAATAGCCATCATCTTCACAAATAAGCACGTTTTCATTACATTGGTTGACATTCTGACTCCAAGCAAGGTCTCTCTGGAACTCTCTGGCATTGAACTAACCCTGACATTGATTGTTATTAAAACACTTCAGTTTCATTCCACAAAACCCAGTTGCACACGCCATTTTCACATGTTTTAGTTTCACTAGCAAGGGCCACGCCACAACGAAGTGAGTTTACAGGTTTATTTGAAGTTAGGGAAGTGAAGATGAAAGATTAAGTTGATCTAAAGGTTGAGTCTTGCCTGGGGAGTCTTTTGGTTGGTGGCTAGGAAGAAGGAGACTTATAGCGGGGGTTCTGTCTCGCTGGGCAAACATCCTGGCCAGCTTAGGACCCACTAGATCAGGAGTGTTCATTTTCAGGCCTCGAGGGGCACTGTCATGGAAGTTTTAGATGTTTTCCTGCTCCAACACACATGATTCAAATGGTTAAATACCTCCTCACCAAGTCAGGAACAGAGTTTCACACCTGCGCCCTGGATGGATGAGTGGACGTTGGTAGGGATGAAGGAGGAAAACGATGAGAAGGTACTGCATGGTGACAGATCTGACTGAGTCGGAGGATGGGAACTGGACCAGCTTTGTATAAACGTCTGGAGTGTCTTTGCTGAAGATGAACAACATGCAGCCAACTTAAAGGAGGTGAGCTAAATGAAAATTGATGAAAATGGGCGAGTTGGCTGAAAGAAATGAAAAACAGAGTAGGGATGAAGGATGAGGGGAATGAATGAGATAAGGAAGAATTGATGAGGGGAAGGAAGGGTGGGGTTTAAAGCACAAGACAAACTGCTTAAAAAGGAAAAAAAAAAAGTCATCTTTGCGTGTTGACTCATTTGGGGAAAAGCACTAAAAAACAGTGACATTTAACCACTGGAGATGGTACATTAGGCCAAAACGTGATTCCTGTAAGTGCTGTTGTGCTTTTAACATGACCAGATCGAGTTGCTATAGCAACGTTGAACCTCACTGAACTGCTGGGGTTCACAACGCCGCTTGCAACTGCAGCGTCTGAGGAGGAAGGCATGATTTCAAAAGTGAATCCTAGTTCACCTTTTTAAATCATCACAGAACTCATTCTAAGAGTTAACCTGATAGCAACAAGCAGCTTTGAGAGGTAACATTTAAACTTTAACCTTTCACTGAATCACACTGCATTTTCCTTTCGTGTCCAGGCTGCAGATAGGATTTCCTCTCACACTGGGAGGATAAATGACATCCTGACCTTTACTGCTTCGGTACTCTCTGTGGTGCATGAGGAGCTATATTTAGTTGGTCCTTGAACCCAACAGATCAACATATAGCAGAAAATTTACCGTATCATATTCCCTAATGATATGAATTTATTAATATTGCAATTCAAAAACAATATTTTTTTTAAGTTTCCCATTTTCATAATAAATTCTGTTGTATAAGCTGATGCTGAATCTTGTTTCAAATCCTGCAGATGTTTGTGACAAGTTCAAACATATGAGGCTGTGCACTTTTAGCCTTTTTGAGGCATTAAATCTGACTTCACAAGGTTGCATTTGGAAGGATTTCTACTTCATCAGACACATTTCTGATCTGACTGCACAGATGGCGGGGTGTTTCTGCGATCTCACAGTCTTTGTGGATTTTGCATGAGAGGCTGAAGAAATATTTAATCCTGGGGAAAAACAATTCCTTAAACAATTCAGAAAAGACAATCTTTAAGAAAAGCTTACACTATTTTATGAGGAACTCTAATCTATTTAAAATATGTTGTAAAAATATAATATGTCACCTAAAGTTTTACTGAATGAGTGCACATTGAGGGCGAAAAACTACAGTAAAACAGTCAAGAGTTTGTTTTTGTTTTTTAAATGTTGTTCTAAGTAACGTTTAAAACTACTCTTAATGATCTGTTGTAAAATGCTCCTCCAGCTTTTTCTACTTTGTACCTCTTTCTTTAACAGCCTTTTGTTGTCCCTGTGCTGTTCTTTTAAAGATGTATTGATGCCACAAAATTATTTCCTTTCAAAAAACATCACCTCGGTTTAAAAAATGTTCACTATGTTCAGTTGTAAATAAAATATGGGTTTATGAGATTTTCAAATCATTGCATTTATTTACATTTTACACAACTTCCCATGTTTTTCAAAATTGGGATTGTATAAATGGAAAACATGATCATTATAAACACTGTCTGTCAAGTCCTAATAAAGTCTTTTTTTTTTCCAAAGACATGCAAAATTATTTGCCATTTTTAACACTGCAATTATTTCAGCACTAACCTCTTCTATTAAAATATATAACTAAGGTAACTTTCATCACCAAGCTCAGGTGGGGAAAAAGAGAGGTAACACAAATGAGGGCTCGCCCAAGACCTCCTTCACCCAAAGCAAACTCCCAGACTTTAAAAACAACACGATAACACAAAGGGTTAGTCAAGCACAGGGGAATGAGGGCAGTGGTAACGGGTCATAACGGTTACACAAAACCTGGCAACAAATCAATGCTTGTTGAAGTCCATACAAGAAACGGACATTTATTCCTGTTGTACTCTGAAAACAGTCAGTCGGCTGATGGTGTTGTGTGTTTATATTTCTCTGGAAGAAACTTCTCATTTCCACCACTTAGATGAGGGATAACAAGCAGCTCAATACCACAGGAAAACAGACTGCTTCTTCTCTAAAACCACTATTTTCACAATAAACTGTAACTTTGTCTTGTTTTCCTTAGACATGATGACAACAAGTTACCTAATATTTAAGTTTAATTGTGCCTTTATTACCCTTACCATTACTCTTTAGTTTTATCCAATACTCACCTAATGTCTCACCCTTTGTAAGGGCAACTTAAAGGAAAGAAGTAAAGTAAAATTGATTGAATAATATTGTTATATGGGGCTTAAACTATTCTCTGATATGACACTAATGGTGTAATTCTGTAGCTTATTTGAGCATCATATAGTCAGGAAATTTCATTTGTGACTTTTTATGTCATAAAAAGCACATGGATTTAAAAAATTGTAAAGAAAAGTGAGGAAAATAACATTTTTGGAGCATTAAAAGTGTTATTTAAAAGTCTGCTGTGTAGTTTTTTTAATATACTGGGGTGATCATCTACAGTCAGGGTGCAATTAACTATTCATGGATGACAAAATAAGAATTTGATTCCACTGTAAAGTTGCACACTGCGACAGGGAAGAAGTCAAGTAAATAATAGTTGTCGTTTCTTTCAGCTACATCACTTTAAACTCCTGGGGAAGCGTTTGATCGGTAAGAAAGGAAAACAAAAGGAAATCTCACAGGAAACCTCATGAACTTAAATAAGAGTCCTGTCTCTGGAAAAAGAATCAGAACATGTTGGTCTCCGGTCTCGCTGAAGCAAAGGAAAGACGTGAAGTCAGAGGAAGAGCTTCCGTCGAACATCACATTCAATTTTAGCACACAAGTTCTATTTTGGTTTTATTACTGTCTTTTAAAACACATGTGAGCTTCAGGGAAGTGAAATAAAACTATGCTGTTCTTTCAAAGTATTTTTTTTTCATTCAGCAAAGACTAAAAGTACTATTTGTGTACCATTTTTCTCACGAATGGATTGGTGACTCATCTATTCAAAGCAGTTTTATTAACATGAATCTTTTTCTCAGGGGAGGAGTAAAAATGACGGGAGTACACAACAGAATGTCACCCGTTGGTTTGAGGGACACTAAAGCTAGAAAATTTTAACTTGACGTCATAATTCTGATTTTCTATTTCCCCCCAAATGGGATGTTATATGTAAGCTGAGGTACTACTTGTAAATTGTTAGAACAGTTTGAGATGGTGAAATGGTAAAAAATTACAAGTGAGTGGCAAATCTGACCGACAGCTGCAGAAATTATACACAGCCATAAACTACCTGTGGTCAATGATACTGTGGCACCAGTATTATCTGTCACTACTAACAGAGCCTTCATTCATAGCAAGAAAATTGATCATTTTGGCAAAAATAATTTAAACAATAACTGAGATCATAAACTATGAGCAAAATATGACCCAAGGACCAGAAATTAGATTTAATTTCATCTAAATTAAACTTTT
>JAOXNZ010000085.1:11307669-11330943 GCA_028566095.1 Kryptolebias brasiliensis
AATTCAGATCTTCTGAAGTGGAGTTCCATAAAAAGTTATGACCAATTAATATCTTACCTGCTGTAGATAGCTCTTTGAACAAATTCAGTTCAGAGAAAAAGAGTTAATATACGGGTAGCTGGTCGAGTTAAGGTGCCAGAATCAAAGTGGATCGCTGTCATCTTAAACAACACCCAGCTCAAAAACTTCATTGTGGTTTATGCAAAGGTGTGGCACGAACATCTACACTGCTGTCATTTTCACATTTTCTGATTATTTACATTAAAATCTAGGTTTATTTACAAGTAGATGAAAAAAAATGTCACAAAAGTTCAGCTGAAATGACCATGGGATGTAATTTGATTTAAGTGATTTAAAGGTTTATAAAATAGCATTAGCGTGAGTTTTGAGACAGGAGTTGTTTTCAGACAGCAGCAATCCACTTTGAGCCGCTCAAACTAGCCTGTAGCTTGTCAATCCAGACACATTAAACTCTTCTTCACTAAACTGGGCTTGTTTAAAGAGCTATTTACATGGATAAGATATTTGTTCAGAACTTTCCTACAGAATCCAACTTCAAAAGAGCTGAACTATTCCTTTAAGTTTTCTTTCCTAGTAAGGAGAAAAAAACGCTTATTCCAGTGTTTGTTTTGGCAGAGAAAAAGCAGTAGTCAGAAAGAAAAGAAAATGTATTTTAAAGATGCATCTTTTGAACATGAGAGGAAGTCTTACTATTTTGTGTCTCATCTTTCAGTCAGTTCATAAACCAAAAAAATAGCTACATGACAAAAAGAAGAAAATCTTCTTAAAGTGTCATTAACATGGCTCCTTTAAAGATTTTTTTTTTTAATTCAAAATGCAGCCTTTTAACTGGTGCTGTGAAAACAAAATGTTGCCCAGCCCTGCAGTAAACACACATGAAAAATATTTAATTCCTAAATGAGAAAAAGTTACAGTATTTTCCCCATATTTATTCACTTTAAATCAAACTCTCAAGTCATTGTGGGAAGCTAAATTGAATTAAAGTATGTAAAGCACATTTGACTGTAGTTCCTCAATGTACTTAACATTTTTCTCTAAAATAAGTGGGAATGTTAAAGTGTGGAACATCTGTGTCATGAATTCAGACTCTGATTGCTGACTGAAGCGGTCACTAGTATCAGAATACTTATGAGACTCTGCTTCTCTGCAGTCTTCAAAGTATAAAATTCCAATCCCACTATGATATAAACACCTGACTATAGACTACAAAGTGTAAATCTGACCAAACCTTGAACAAAATGAGAACGTTGAGGGTGGAAAAAATGGTAAAAGGCAGAAACTGTTGCGTTAAAACTGCTGCAGAGTCGCTCATCATTTATCAGGATCTGTTCACACAGAAAGCCTAACCCAGACCTCTGTGATCAAACAAAGCAGCGAGCAAACAGAGGAGCTTAAGTGACTTTAACACAGGGGCAAACAAGAATTAACCAGCCAGTGTGCTAACACGGAATCTAATTAACTTAAGGACCACTTACCTGAGAAAACACAACTAAAAGGAGGATCTAGCAAACTAAACCTTGATTCTGACGATGCGTTCCAAACACTGAGAGTTTTGTTGACTAAAGTAGTATAAACCATAGTTGTGTTTTAATATTCTGAACTGAGATACACTGAATAACTAGGATTAATTAAACACTGATGTTTAACATTGTAGGTTACACGATGGTAATCAAAACAATATTATACATAAACAAGTTTGTCTTTTTTTGCTTGTGTTAAGGCGTTAACACCACAGAACCAACACCAAGACAGGCAACTGTTTCCAGAAAATTTACAACTGTTCCTCGTAACTTGTGTCCATGCATGTCACGTATTGTGTTTCACTATAAATGTCTTGCCACGCATGCTTGCATTCCGCCTGGCAGCAGCAGAAATATCTCTCTGGGCTCTAACTCTGGCTTCAGTGGTGCTTTGCCATGTTGCCAGAACTGAAGAGAAGAGCATCTGTAGTCATGGAGATGGAGTCGTCTTCAGCCTCTCTCCTCCTAACACTCATTCTTCTGCATGAGTCCATCTCTGCTCGTCATCATCAACCAGACCCTCTTCTCACGCTGCGGTTCTGGTTTGTGTATTTTCTTCTCAATAAACTCCAACTATATCCAAGTTTTTATTTATATAAACGGTTTCAGAAAATATAAGAATAACACAAAAGCAAGAGCTGTGACTGATTAGAGAAAATATACATTTGTTAATAATTCCCAGTCGGGCTTTTTGCAGAATCACACGACTTTGACGGCTCTTTAAGTACATTCTCTGTTTGTAAATTTAATCCTCCCTGACAAAGCAAGGCTTTGTCTGAGTTTTCTTTCTTTTAATTGCTTCTGTCTTTTATTAAAACCTTATTATCATAACATTCTGATGCAACTCTAGTTAGTTTTTAGAGGCTTTCTGTTACAGAAACTAAGTCTGACACAGAAGTTCTGGTTTGTTGCCCAGAACCAGGTCCCTGGTAAAACCCTACAAAAAACAGGTTTTCTTTTTTGTTTTGTTTTGCAGCTCAATGAATAAATAAAGTAAAATCTAAAAGATTAAAGTGTCACAACAATTCTGTTTGAGCTGTGTTTTTATGTATAATACTTTTTAAAAAGGTGAAAAATCAATCAAAGATGACTGGCACTAATTACAGCATCTGAGAGGAAAGTGTTGTTTCTCTGATGACCCTGTCAGAATTAAAGACCGTAATCAAAGGAGGAACTTCAGAAAAAAAGGCACAGTTTCGCTAGTGTTCACATAAAACACATCAGCCTGGGTCTAAGAGGGAATGAAAATCAATGGGAACCAGAGAAATTACATTTTCTTCACAAATCCAGTGTGACTGCTGAGTGCTGAATTATGTGAATTTACCAAAGAAGCTGAAACTGAGCTGTTAAAGCTAAAAGAAGCAGAACACTAGCTAAAAGTATCAAAAGCCTAGCTAGAAGCTACAAATAGCAAAAAGCTGGCTGAAAGCTAAAAGTAGCAGAACTGTTGCTAAAAGTAGTAAAATGCTACCTGAAAGCTAAAAAAAAAAAGGCATAAAATTACAAAAATCGATCCAGTATCCTTAAGAAAAATAAGACAGTGTTTGTGAAGGGATCAAAAAGATCTCAATGTATTTCTATGGAAAAAATATTTGTAAATAAAGTTAACTGTTTTGAAAAGTATAAAAGTTACAAAAGCTAAAAGTGATTGCACCCATCTCCTGGATGAGCTGAATGTTCTGAGATGTGAATGGCTAAAATAGCTCAAAGGATGCTGAAGTAGTTAGACTGCAAAGACTGTATGGAAAAATAAGAAGCAGGAAAACAGTGTGAAAGCTGCACCAGCACTCACGTGTATTGGATATGGATTCGGGGGATTTGTTTACAGCTAGAATGACTTACACAAGTCTTACAGCTTTATCCTGTTTGCTTCTCACTCTTATGTTGCATACATGTCAAGTACAAACAAGGCAGCCCGCAAACAGGCCTTAATCCTACCTGCAGAGGAACAGGAAACCACACTTCACCGCAGAGACCGCATCTGTGCTTCCATTCTGAGCTTCCTCTGGGCCTCTTCTGTCATTATCAAGCTCAACACCTCACTGTGTTCTTTTCTTTTCTCCAGGAAGGAAACATCTGGCGGCGTGTCTTTTCCCTTTAGAAACTCTGTTTACTTTCACGCAAACTTGTGCTTTCTAATATGGAAAACTGCTCTTAGCAGGCGCAGGAGGGAACACGGTGAGTCCTTCCTGCTGCCACGCCGCACAGCTGCGCACCTCCAGAGCCCAACAATCAGCTGCAACTACCGTCAAGCACAGGCGCTAAGCTCCTTATAGAGTTATAGGCCATTTTCCTGCTGTGTTGTTCACTGCAACACATCTAATCTCCAAATACGTCCACTGCTTGCTCAAAGCTGTGAAGGAGATTTGATCGCAGGACCTGAAAGTGTTCACAGTTTGGGCTTCGACGGTGGAAGAACAGAAGAAGCAAACACTACTGAATCACACAAACCTCTTCATGAGGATGATTTATGACACTTTTATCAAAAACTGAAGGAAAAACTCAACAAAAAAGAGTTTATCGTAAACAAAATGAATATTAAAGCAACAGGCAGCTTTGTCATAACCTGTGTATTTTCATCCAAAAGTACAAGAGACACAGTCTAATACACACACGACACGACACGACACGAGAGTTCGTTTTACGTTTTTTATGCTAAAAGCATTTGTTCTCAGTTTTTCACCTGCTGAGTGGTGCTTTTATGACAACCGAAGAGTGTCATATGAATTTAACACTTCTTCATCAGGAACCAAATCTTCTTGCCATGAATTTAATAACACACTCCCCTCCCATCTCGTCTCAACACCTGCTGCGTGTTTCAGAGCAGCAAAGAGGAACTTCAGTGCATATTGTTAAAGGGACCCCCTGCAGCTTCACTATTAGCTGGTGTGAAGAGCATTTTTTAATAAATGTGGGATGTTTTGTCTGTTTTTAATGCCGTTCAGCTTTAATGGTGGTCGATCTTTGATTTTTAGAACCCAAACGTCAGAATCAGAAATCACGGTCCCAGCCGGACAACTCCTCATCCGCCTTCGTGTGGTCCTGAGGAAACTGATCAAAGTTGATGTAGCAGGGACCCTGAAAAAGGACAAAGATTTTGTTAAATTAGGAACTACAGACGGGACTCAGCATATTTCATAGAATGGTTTTATGCTCTTAAACATCTTTATGTTACACATATATAACCTACAGGCACAATTTAGACACTTTTAAATTCTTATCCCTGGCTATTATTAAAAATGGTCAACTGTGTGTAAATGGTTCTTTGTCTGTTTGTCTGTTAGCAAAAAATCTCATGAACCAGAGGATGGATTTCAATGAAACTCTCAGAAAGTGATCATTAGACATACATCTACAGCTGATTAATTTTTGGAGCCAACTTAATTCACGATAGCCCCCACACCATATCAAATCATTTTGATCAAAAAAGAAGCTCCAAAGAGATCTCCTGCAAAACCAACGACAGCATCTTCTTTTATTCACTCAGGTTTTCTCTTCATGTAAACATAAGAAACCAATAATAACGTGTTTTGGACTTGCCTTGCGTATGAGTCGTACTGTCGGGGCATCAAGCTGACCCATCCGCAGCTTGTGCCAGTTCATGCTGCTGAACCACCTGAAAGACAAAGAACATTTCAGACTGTTGATGTGTAAATAATCTACAGTTAACTATACTATCAATGATACAAGATCACAAGATGTGGACTGCAAAGATAAGAAAATCTGGCTGCAAAATCCCCCCCAAAAACATGTGATTACATAAATACATTAAATTCTAATGCTATATTAACTGAAAGCCCTAGTCTTAAAACATATTATATGAGGTAATTATGTTTAAATGTATCCTCATGTAATGTACAACACACTGAACACAAATAAATTTAAAATTTACATTTTCACAACACTGATCACTCAGCTGAGCGATGATTGAAATCTCAGCTTTGTTAAACAGCGTAGGCAGTGGTGAGTGACTGAACAAAGAAACATTTTTTTTTCGGTCTTGGCCCCACGTGGATGACATGTTGCCATGGTTACCTGTGATGCCGGACATCTTTGATCCCGTTCTTGGTGTTCCCTAACCTCTGCCCGGGCCGAGGTCTGCAAACAAACAGCATTCAGAGAGAGAGGATCACATCATGAGCGACCAGTTTCAAGAGTCAAAAAATCATAAAAATGCAGAAGCATGCCTGTGTGAGGCAGTGTTTTGGTCTGCAGGCATTATCCATAATTCATGCTCCGCCCTGAGACGTCTGAATCAAGTGCATTAACTACAAACTTGCGCAATCCACTTCCAATTTATGAGAAATTATTTATAGCAAGCATCATTTCTGCAAACTGATTAGGTTAAAGTCTTCCTACCTGCACAGTTTACTGATGATAGACTTGGATGCCTCACTCAAGTAAGGTGGAAACTTCAGTACCCCGTCCAAGATTTTGGTGTAAATCTTATGGGGCTCTGAGCTTGAAAATGGAGGGCTGTCAAATTTGAAAAAATAAAAACAGCAGAGTGTAGTTGTTAAACCTTTTGTTCAAATCATATGTAAAAGTTCACCAATCAGTCAAGCTGCAAGGAAACTTGATGTAACCATCAGCCATGTCTCTGCTGCCATCTGCTGGTCAACATTAGAGCTAAAACTAAAATACACAAATCTTTATGGCATTAAATAAATAGACGTGAGGGATTATAAATGTGTGTTAGGTTGTTTTAATAAGTTTTTGAGACATAAATGTCATTAAATAGTATTACCTTCCCACCAAAAGTTCAAAAATCAGGATGCCCAGGGACCAAAAGTCAACTGCAAAGTCGTGTCCCTGATTCTTGATGATCTCTGGAGCCATGTACTCAGGAGTGCCGACGAAAGAATAGGTTTTCTCACCTCGCACCAATTCCTTTGCAAAACCAAAGTCGACCTAGATAAGGATAGCCACACAAATACAGCCTTATTTATCAAATCTATATAATTAAAAGGGCAAATGTTTGGAGATTAAGGTTTGAAAAGAAACAAATTTCAGGACACACCAGTTTGATGTAGCCTCTCATGTCCAGCATCAGGTTCTCCGGCTTCAGGTCTCTGTACATGATGCTCTTCTTGTGGAGGTAAGCGTAGGCCTCCACCACACAGGCGGTGCAAAACACAGAAACAGACTCGTCAAAGCGCCCTCTGGTAGTGACACAGATTTGAAGATTATTTTAAAAGTAAATAAATAAATACAGTTTCTTCTTTCACACAGAGGTATCACCTTACATCTTTTCACTGTCATCTAGCTGCATCTTTTTTTTAAAGTGGTTCTTTAATGTTCCTTACACTTCTTTAAGTTTGGTCCAGATCTCCCCGCCTCCGCAGAACTCCATCACCATGTAGATATATCTTGTGTCTTTGAAAGCGGCATGAAGTCTAAAAATAATAAAAGAAATAGAATAGTTTTAGACATCGTGTGCATTCAGCTGGAGTATAATGTTTTTAAAAAGGCTGCAGATTGTGTTTCTGTTGGCACCTACTTGACAATGAAGTCACACTGGATGGCTTTGAGGATCTTCTTCTCAAACAGCATGTGCTCCTCTTGTCTCTTTGCAACGATTTGCTTCTTGCTGACTCGCTTCACGGCGTAATATTTCCCACGATTTATTGTGGTCATCTAAGAATAACAACATTTTTTTTTTTTTCTTAGCTCTTTAGATAGCAATGCTTTGCGACAAACATGTGGGGAAAACACTGGAAAAAAACCACACAACTCACCAACTGCACTCGACCAAACCCTCCAACTCCGAGTGTGACGGGATCCCCCTGATAACGACCCTCCTGATACAAGACCGGAACCAGATCCTTAAACCTCAGAGAGGAGGAGCTGGGACTGAGAGAAACAGACATATTATAACCTATAACTACATTGTTTTGAAAAGCTCATTTCTGACATTTAATCAGTTAGGTTAATCTTCTTTTTAATACTGCACAAGCTATAAAACATATGATGGGAAAAATGACTAAAATAGCAAGAGATGTGAGTTACATAAAACAGTAAAACAATGTCAGATAGGGAAAAAATGGTAGCTAAATAAATGAACTGAACTTTGAATAAAAAAACTGAAGATATTTTGTTCAATCTGAATATTTAGCATTAAGTTAAAATAAGCAGTGGTCTGGGCAGTTTTTGAGTGAAAAGTTAGGATGTTCCACAGATTAGGGAGACACAGATGGACCACCAAGGAGGGTCAAAGGGGGGCGATGACCCTTCCTATAAATTTCCCCCTAACCAGACAGTATTATGCATAATTCTGTGTTAACAAAATATCTTTGGAACCACTGGATGAATCTAACAGAAAATAATCATTGGATCCTTTTGGAGGCAACCTGATTTAAGATGGCCACCAGGGTTAATCAATTATAGCAAACACAAAAATCGCTGTCAATTTTATAGATATTCAGCTAAGATTTGGTATGGTAGTAGCTGAGAGTCATCCCCAATGCCTACTCTGAGCACTAACTGATCGCAGGATCTTTTTGGATTAAACTTTGGTATGAAAAGATGGAGGGCACTTTGCATTTAAATAAGCTGTTTTCACTTGCGAATATGAATTTAGGAGAGGAGAAAACAAGCCTTAATGAGTTGAGTACTGTGCTGTTTCAAGTTAGTAATATCATCTGTTGTCCTACATCAGAAGGTGATTCTCTGACTCCCACACTGCAGTATTTTTCAAATAGCCTATATATGACAACAGCATAATAAAACTACTGAAATTTTGTTATGTTTTTTTGGTTTAGGTCTTCTGCCCCACTCGTGGTTGGGAATGTGAGGGTGTAAAAGTTCATAAGTAAGGCAGTATCAAATTAATAAGAATCATAAAAAACAAGGAACAAAAGCTTAAACTAGATTCTGAAATGGACAATAAGTCTGTGTACAGAGGCTGGTAAACATCTGATGCGATCACATCGTTTTGATTCCTGTCAGGAGGCGGGATGCTAAAGGTGCCACTCACCTTGACTTTTCTGGAGCTTGTGCTTCCTGCATCACTTTGGAGCTAGATTGTAAAAACAGGACATGACCAGGTGAGAGCAGGAAACCAATAACAAGAACACTGCTCCTATTTTCACATCAAAATCTTGGCGCATGTTGTGATACGTACTCATCGAACAGCTCCAGGTGCTCCACAGGGATCGTCTCTTCAAATACCCTAAAAAACAACAACAACAGTGTCAGGCTGTGCAGCATCACTGAAACACAACAGGGAGAATACAAAAAGTAACAATTGGCAGAGACACTCAGTTCAGAGCCTGACTGAACAATAGTTCCTGTGTTTTTAGTCAAACTCACTCCTTGTCAATGGAGAAGCATGTAACTGGGCCGTCAGCGGTGCAGGTGGCTGTTCTCAGGACCTCCCTGCAAAACAAGAAACAACGCAAAAATTCATTTTCAACTCCATGCGGCACTAAAACATACACACAGGTAATTAGCTAACAATAAACATAAAACACACTCATTAAAGTTCAGAACAAGGATGATTAATGAATCAGAGGGAGATTAGTCAACATTGTCCCGAAGTAATTTAATGACTCCATGGATACATTTTTCAAAAACAAAAGGATTCAAATGTTTTTGTTTAGAAGCTAAATTTTATTTAGGAAATCAATCTAAAATAAATAAATTCATATTTAATATTAATATGTATGTTGAATAAATTTGAAGTGCTGAATTTATTTGGCTTTTGGGAAGCTTCACGACACATCTGAAGAACAAAAACATGATAATACAAGTGATGCACATGGCGGAAGAGCGTAACATCCGACTGTGAGATTTATTAAACTAATATGTTATTCCTTCTGCGCAGCTGAAATGCTCTCATTTATTCTGTTCTGTTGTTTTGTTCATGCAGAGTATAAATAAATAATCTGTGTCCATCAGCCCTGTTGCGGCGGCAGCAGGAAGTGTGTACTGAGCTGTGGATGTTCCTCAAAGGTTCTCACAAATGCCTACAGGGTTGAGTTGCGTTTCCATGGTTACCGTATGAGTGCCTGCTCCCCAAAGTGCTCCCCTTTTCCCATCCTGCGAATCATCTTTTGATGTCCGTTCACATTCTTGGTCACCAAAACCTGAGAGGGAAACGCACATTAGAGCAAGATATATATGGAGAATTTAAAATATATTTACAATGTAGAGAGAATTTCATTTAGATTTAGATTTAGACACTCATTCTGTCTCCAAGTTACCTCGCCTTTGAGGATGATGTAGAACGTGTTTCCTTCTGATCCTTCACGAACTATAACATCTTTGTCTTGAAACTTTACCTGGAAGAGGCAAAATGAAAGAGAAATGTATTAGGAATTATCTAAAATTATCATTATTGACTTGAAAATATGGCCATTTATCCTGACTTACTTACCAAAATAAAAAAAATTAAAAAAACTTTGTCATAGTCATAGCCTGGTACATACCAAGTACTTAACTGATACATACCTGGTACCTACAGGGATTGGGAAACTGTTACCCTGTACTTACAGGGTTCTTACCTGGTAAATACCAGATATGTACCCAGTAGGTACCAGGTACCGAGCTGTATTATGTATTGCTGCCATTTTGTTGTGCTTATCTCAGCGGTTATTTGAGTTTTAACTCCTACAAAGTGTTTTAACATTTGTTCAATAGAGTGTACTTTTGCTTTCTCAAGAAAAGTAATTCAATTTGAAGTACTCACCTCCTCCATAGAGTCGATGATCTTTGAGAGCTGCACATTGTTTAGGTCCTTCAGAGTCCGAGACCTGGTAAGATGAAAAAGTCAGAACAGGTTAACTGTTTCAGACATTCAAAAGAAAAAGCAGAATTACATTAGCTGATAAATACATGGACTCACGTCTTCAGGAAGCCCATGAGCTGCTCCCGTTTCTTTTTGGACTTGTTGGTTATAATAGTTCTGTAGGTCTGACGCTCCATACACCACAGATGCACGGAGGTCTTTGCTGCATCATGAGTCAAACACCAAACGTGGTCAGCCACAGTTTGATTATACAAACGCATTCTTACTCACATTAATACAACTTATTTTACTGATAATGGGTTAGCAACAGGTGTAAATAACTGTGGCTTCCAAATTAATTTGATCAAATTTTAGTCTTCTTAATCCCAAAGAGTCTTAAGATGCTCTGAAGACTGTACTGTTGAAAGTTACTGGTACATGGAGTTGGTTAGAGGCTCCTGATGTCTTTCACTAAGTTTCATGAGTTTTTTTCTGAGAACTCTAGTTTCAATAATGGGTAAATTAGGTAAATTATGTACCAAGCTGAGTTTGAAGCATCTTGTCAGACTAACCATACATATTTTAGATCCTCCAAATCAATTAACAATCAAGCAAAAAGTGAGATCACACTTTTAGCTAAGCTTGGTGTTAAAATAAATGCAGCTTTGCCTCATAAATGACATAAATTTAACAAACAAAAAAACTTTTGCCTTCTTATCGGTTGTTACTGTTTGCTATTAATAAATAATCCTTAAGTTTAGTAAAACCATATGAGGTCCTAATGAAGTTTTTGTGATGGCATACTTGATGCAGCAACATTTGGTTTCAAAAAGGGAACAAAACAGGTTACAAAAATCACAAGTATTGAGGTAACAAAATGACATCTCAGCCACTGTTTAATGTACCAACGTCTAATTTGGTGCAAGAACCTCGTAACACGACCTGTCACATTACAAGGAGAAAGTTTCATTAAACAAATGCATTTTTCCATTTTACTCAGTAGGATGAAGTAACCATGGCAACTGTGCACCACAGGACTATTTGACCTCCTCACTGCTGGGTGCGGTTATATTTACATGGTTTTTAATTTAGTTTCACTCAGAAAAAAAGCAAAGGAGATCATTTCACATCTGCACAAATGTTCAGGGCAGACCCAGGACTCTGATTTACCTTAAAGTCACAAAAATAAACAGCTTCTCACATCAACAGATTAAAACAAATAGGTGTTAATACATTGTATATCACAGAGGCAAATAGAGGCAAACCTTTGACTGTTGCTGTTCGCTTGCAGTTGTACAGGATGGCTAATTCTCCAAAAACATCTCCCCTGGTGAGAGTCCGGAGGTCCTGGCCTGCCTGGGTGACAATCAGCTCACCATCTAGAAAGACAAACAAATAACAATGTTTTCTAAAATGACACATTTTCCACATACAATTCAAATAAATTTTTGCGTTTCAAGGGAAAATTTTACTTTTGCTTCGCAGAAAGCATAACAGCGAACTAAAGTTTTTCAGGTTATGTCCTCACCTGCAGCGATGTACATGCTGTCCCCTTCAGACCCCTCGATGATGATTTCCTCCCCAGGTTTGAAGTGAGAAGCCATCAAAAGGTCCACCATCATGGCTATCTGCTCATCATCGAGGCGGCTCAGGAAGTCATTCTTCTGGATGGCTTTAACAATCAGACTGGTCTCGCTGGGCATGGAAAGAGTTTGAGCAAAAGAATCAAATGGAGCTCCTATCAGCCAACATATGAACTCATGAATTCAGACAAAGTATGATTCAAATATGCCATGAATGAAAACCACTGGACAGAAGTGCTGATCACTAACCTGACTGTCTTCTTGACTTTCATGCGTGAGATCGCCACAGTTTCAGGGATCGGTTCGGAGGCGATGACAGCCGCACGACTTTTTCTGAATTCAGGCTCGACCTCATTGCTGCTCCGAGAGGGAAACTCTGAAGAGGGTCAACCAGACGATTCCAAACAAAAAAAATCACTATCCAAGATCACTTGAAATGTGTGTATTTATACAGCAGGTGTGTGTGAGTCCATGTTGTACCGAGATCATGATATTGACTATGCAGTTCTTGTAAAAGCTTTTCTTTCTCTCTCAGCCGTTGCTCTGCAGAGTAAAAAGACGAAAAAACGTATTTAATGCAAATAAAATTGAAGGAAACAGGCTTTTATGTTTCTGCTCTAATTGGTTTTTTTTTGCTCTTTTTATGGCACAAACAACAAGAAACACATGCTTGAGGCTTGAGGTGCTGTACAATTCAAGATATTTATTTCTGTGTATGTGCAGAATTATTTTCTTTCTCAAACTCTTGGTTGTGATGCTGCCTTGGTTGGGAGTCTCTATTTTAAATTTGGCCAAAAATGGTTCATTCAACCAGTTCTCCCCACTTATCAAGCCTTATCTTTAAGATGTATAAGTATCACCTGTTGCTTCTTTTCTCATCGGACTCTCAGGAACATAGTTTATTATATAAAGTTATAAATTTGCAGTCTAGCTGTTATTTCTGTTGCATCAAATTAGTTCAGCTTCACCACAAACACAACACAAGCGAAAAGTACCATCAGATGAGACCGTTCTCAATCTCAAAGACTGACAAAATAGTTATCATACAAGGCATCAGAGGCAGTTTTATAAGTTTGACCTGGCCTCAAAGTGCAATCAGATACAAAAAGACACATCTCAAAATCCTATTTTGCTTCAACACCATTCAGCTCCAAAGTATTCAGATTATTTTTGTACAGGTATGGTCTTCAGAGCTGTGATCCAAAATTTGAGGGTCCAACTTTCACCTGCCTGAGGCTGGATTTAGTTTGAAATGAATGAGATTTAACAGTGTTTGTTTTACTCACCCAACTCTTTATTCTGCCTCTGCAGCTCCTGGTTGATCAGACATTGCTTTTCCAGTTGATGCTTCAGATCCTGAACCTGCTTCTCCATCACTGCAGGGAAAAGAAAACAAATAAAAACACGGAGGATCATTTGACAACAACTTGACAAACAACAGTGTGGATGCTGAGTGCTGAATGATTTTGCTGAAAAAACTGAACCTTTAAAATAGGCAAAACACTAGCTAACAGCCATAAGTAGCAGAACTCTAGCTAAAAGTAGCAAAAAGCTAGCTAGCTAAAAATATTAGAAGGCTACCTAGAAGCTTAACGTAGCAAAACGGTGTCTAAAAGTAAAAAAAATATTTAGAGAAAAAAGAATTAGGATTTAGATTAATTAGAATTAGGATAATATTTTAGGTTGTGTACCAGGACTAAATATACTGATATGCTTGGACTTATGCACTCACAAATCCTTGATAGATTTTTATAACTGTATGTTATATAAAATATTTTCACCAAATACTGAATTCATTTCCACAGCATGTGAAACAGCATGAGAACTGCTGAATAATGCAGACTAATGATGGACAGTCAACAGGGAGCTCTGTGAACGCTGGCACATCCTGCCAGCTTTACTTCTCAACCACTTCATGCTTTCCCAGTACACATGACAGATTATTATCCTCTGCGACACATTTAAATGTTTAAATTGAGTCAAATTAACCAAGCAACACGCAGGAACATGTTAAACACACACACAACCTGTTTACAAAAGCTCTGCAAACAAGTTTATTTAACCATTTTAATTTTGCAGATATTAGGAAAATAGTAATTCACTATTGACCGAAGCATAATGAGAATTATTTTCACTAGATAGCTGGTTACCTGGCCAATAAACTAAGCACACACTCAGTAAAACCTGCGATGAACAAGCTGTATGCCTGTGATCATTGCGCCCTTCACGTAACCCCAAATTATTGCTGCCTCACCCTGAACATTGAACAGCTCAGAGATTAGATGAGACGTTAAAGCAAATCATAAAGCTGGAGAGCAATAGAGCAACAAAAACTGCGACAGCGGACATATAAGGTTTCTGCTGCTTTGATAAAGATCCAGACAGAAGATGAAACGGATGAGGATCAACACTTTGCAGCACTTTCAGCCCTGCTTTGTCATGTAAATAGACACTGGTGTGACACTAAAGCCTGGAAACTCGTGCAACTGCAGAGCCAAGTGACAGCAGACCTGTGCACAGTGCTGCAGCTTACAGGGATTTGCCTTAAGGTGTATTATCAACCTATTACCAAAGCACAGACAATAAAGGCTGCGCACAAATACAATTTGAAAGCTTTTAAAGGAACTATAAAGAAATAAATCAAGTGCGAATCCAGGTGATAATCTTTAGGCCACACAAGTCAACATTTAATAATGAGAAACCACAACACAAATTAGCCTGGGGCAAGTGACACAGAGATCCTCATAAAGTGGTCCGTTCTGCTGCTTGTGTATTTATTTTATTCAATATATGTTGCCACAGAAAATCTACAGATCTGTAACTCTGACAGACTACACCAATGTACAAAACAATGTTTATTTAGGAAGATCTGTAAGCAAGAAGGGATCCTGCGAAGAGAAATCTGACTGTTTTCCAGTTGTGTATCGATGCTACATCATTACACCCATGCAGCCAGCACACTGTACGCTTCCTGCTGCTTTATTAATAATTCATGGGACTGTATAACTACAGCTGAATTCTCATAAGTTGTACTGTAATAAAACAGCTCTGGACTGTTTAAGATGCCCTCTCTGTCAGGACTTTATAGCTTTATAACCACAAGTAAATCATTGTTATTTTACACCCAATGTTCTTGAGTTCCAGCTTTAATTATTTAAGTTTAAATATAGAAATAAACAACATTCAATCTGAAGTTTAAAAACCAGGAATTGGATTGTGAAAAGTGGCTTTTCAGCACAGGTAAATGCATCACTTCTCATGTGGTATGCAGTTATGGGAAGTTTAAAACGGAGTGTGTGGACCTTACCTGCAGGAGGTGCGCGGTCAGTAGAGAAGATGTTCAGTCTGTGAAGGCCACATGGATCAAAAGGAGCCAAAATGATCAACCTGCACTGATCAAAATCTCCACTTTTAGTCGTAGAGTGGCTTCTGTAACCTGTTTGACTGTATAAACAGAGCATGCAGTCTGCAGCCTCTCTAGCATTACTACATTCACGTTGTCTTTTATTTTTATCTCTGCCTAACTTGCATTGAAATATCTGTCTTATACTTCTCTCCAAGCGTCTCTCAGTCTTTCCTCGTCCCTTCTCTTTCCATATCTGTCAAACAGCAGCTGTGGTGTTGAATCATTAACCCACAACCTGAGGCTACGCCCATCACACCAGGTGGGAACAGCATGGAGAGGAGTGGTCTGGGGATGGGGTGGGGAAACGTAAATCTCTCCGACAGATAAAATGTAGAAGAAAACCCCCAAAAACAAGCCAATAAAATACCATTATAAAAAATGGCTTTTGCTTAATCTGTGTTTTTCTGCCTGTTAGCAAAATATTTCCTGAACCACTAGACAAATTTTGATTAACCTTGCAGAAAGTGATCATTTGGTGTACGTCTACGACCAGTTCAAGATGGCTGCTACAGCTAACTGACCTCAGACAGCAAAGAAATAGCTATAATTTAGTCAATTTTACAAATATTGTGCTCAGATTTAGTGTGGTAGTAACTGAGACTAATCTCCAACACATATTCTGAGTGCTACCAGGTTATGCAAGATCTTTGCTTAAAAATTTGCCACCTCGTCTGTCTGTTAGCAAAAAATCTCATGAACCACTGGACAGATTTAAATTACATATTCAGAAAATAACCACTGGTTGTACCACCTCAGCTGATTATCTTTTGAAGCCAATCCAATTCAACATGGCTGCCACAACTATTAGGTATTAGCCAAAACAAAAATTGCTATAACTTTGTCAATTGTACAGATGATAAGCTAAACTTTGGTCTGGTTGAAGCTGAGAGTCACTCACAGCACATACGCTGAGCGTGACTTCTGGTGATATTGCACAACATTGCGAATAACGTTATGTTCAAGTTTTGACCAACTCTGTGATTTGAACATAGGATGATCTTAGTTTAAAACTGACACAAAATATGCATTTCCCTTCAAGGAATGCTAGGTCTTTAATATATACTTCATTTGCTTTATTTGTAATTCTGACATATAAAACATCACTTTTGGATTAAAGTGGCATTTACAATAGTGATGTCATATTTTGTGCTGACATATGAAATCCCAAGAATATAAAGAAGAATTCAGTGAGCAATAAGAAACTGACTGCAATGACTGGTGGGAACATCAAGACAATATTTTTCACTTCAATATATCACTTTCTTTCATCTGTTTACATCTTTATATCTTGACAACCGATGAAAAATTCTAGTCATTACACATTTTTCCTCTCTCCTCTGACACAGCAGCTTATGATAATTATAGAAATTTGGGCAATCAGTTCAGCTCGCAGATTACATCTCTCAGCGTTGGAAAGTGTCCATTTGTTTCCATTTTTTCCACTGGATAAACGCCACTGGATGTTTTCCAGAGTACAAACGAATCTAAATGAGGTTGAAGCAGTTAACATTGTGACAGAAGGCGTGGGCTTTTACTGTTCATGGTTAATTATTGATATCTCTGGTTATTCAGCGATGTTAATGACTCCACAGCTCAGAGATAACAGGCCTTGGATTTAAGCCTTGGAACCAAAAGGCGATTCAAAGTTTAGATCTGCACGCCTTATGACAATTTATCTTTTTTAGGAAGTGTTAAATACTGTAAAACAAGGGTTGAAATAATAATAATACTAATAACAAAAGTCTCATCTTAAAGGACAAATTCAGCTTATAAAAACCTACAATGAAAAGTCACCAGCTGACAGTAAAATTTCGTTAATCTCCTTTATTTTGTCACTGTAAAATAAAATGTGAAAAACTGTGTTGTATAATGCCCACATATTGCAGCTTTAACATGCTGTACATTATAATGCTAGGTGCGATTGTGTTTACAACTCATACAAATAAGAAAGGCAGAATCACGGGTTGAAAAATAACGTGTTTAAAGTCTAAATGACTGTTGTGAACATATAACATACATACAAAATCACTAATTATCATTGTCTTCATGCTTCAAACAAAGGCAGAAAATTAGCATCATTAGCTGCTATATTATCTTTATGATCATGAGTCAAGGCTGAAATTACTTCTTGTTAAGGAGTAAAACAACTGAGGATTCTAGGTAAATCGGCATGAATCATAAATGAATACCCATGTTGGTATTCGTACAATAAAGTGTGATGCATTTATAATAAGTGCACTCAGTAATACAATCATCAACTGTATCTGTACAGGGCAACTGCCAGATTAATTCAATTCAAGTCTAATTCCTGCAGAAGTATTGAGGAACTATCAAGTAAAAATAGCTACAGACTTGACATGATTAACATTCCTTCATCTGTATTTTCTGAACGACGTGTGCAAATTACAAACAAAAAGGCAGATTTGAGCACGAAACTTCATAACCAGCAGGTATTACAAATCATTTCTGACAGCAGGTACTAAAATAATTACATACCACACAGAGCTTTACTGCTTTTTTTTGTTTTGTTTTCTCTTAAACGCTGCCAGCTCATTTTCCTCTGGTACACTGCAAACTTTTATCTGCAGCCAGGCAAGAAAAGTAAAAGTAGGACACGAGGTTTAAGTCTGTGGTTCACATTCTTTGCAGCTTTTGACCCCGACCACTGCTGGCTGAAGTACACACAAACATTGCTAATAATTTAACAGAGCTTCATCAACCATAATATAATACTTTCTTCTAAAATTACTTTTTTTAATTTACTTATAAACAGTTAAATCTAAGAATCCCACAGACAATTATTTTTAAAGATAATTAGATCCTCTCAGAACCCCACTCTATGTTTCACAACCTAGACTGGGGTCCCGACCCAACTTTGAGATACAGTGGTTTATAAAAAAATATCAAGAAGACAGTAACAAAATCTTCTGCTTTTTTTATATACCATAAAGACATAGTTCAAATCATTTAAAGTGAAGTGTTATGGAAAGGTTATAAACAATTAATATTTTACTTGTTTTAGATAGCTCTTTGAACGAGTTCTGTTTGGAGAAATGGAGTTTAATTGATGAGCTAATAGCTAGGTGAAGGTTTATAAAATACTGTTTGCATAAACCGCTATGAAACATTCCAGATTGTATCTGTTTTAAGACATTAGCAATCCACTTTTCCTCTGTTCAGACTAGCCATTAGCTCATTAATCTGGTCAGAAATAAACTATTTCTCCAAACTGAAGTCATTCAAAGAGCTTTTTACAAGTAAGATAATTGTTCATAACCTTTCCATAGAATTTCACTTTAAATGATTTGAGCTTTGCTTAAATACTCAAAACAGCTGAAGGTAGAGCACTTTTAACACTTATTTTCTGACAGGAAATGAGTTTAAACTCTGTTTTTACAGTTTTATGCTGTGCAGCTGGGACGGATCTTTATGGAAATAAACTAGAAAAATGATCATATCAAGAGACTAGTCTTTTAAAAATATATTATAATATATTTCGGTGTGGACATTAGGCTAAAGTTTTTCATATCCTCGAGGATTTCATACTTGGAAAATGGCCTCCATGGCTTGAGTTCATCATCTGTTGCAGATTTCCTCTGATCATCTGAGGCGAGAGAACCTGAGATGGTGAGGAGGTAGATTAACATAGCTGAAGTGATGTCTTTTAACCGTGCAATAACCTCTCTGAAAACCAAAACCTTCATAAGGAAGAGTAACAGCATGCAAGACTAAACAACACATTTCTGGGACTCTCAGTGACTGTGGTATTTACACGCTTAGTCCTTTTCGATGCCACAGGCTTTCTTGATGTCCCTCTGGTGTTCAAAGACTGCGCGAACAAACTGGCCAAACAGGCGCTCCATGTAGCTCTCACCGCGCGGAAACAAACCCTGCAAGAAGGCGATGTGTCCACCATGAGCCGTCAGCAGAAGGGCGACGTTCGGCAGGCTCTGGACTATGGAGACTGGGAAAGCTGTTGGGGCAAGAAAGGTGATAAACCAACGAAGACTTGGTGTTACTCTCAGTCCTTAACAAATGTGTTCTGCAAATAAAGTCTGGATGTTTAATGGATTTAATCACCATGCTGGGGAGAGAAGGGGTCATCAGAAGCGTTGAGACACAAGATTGGAACAGCAGTGTGTGGGAGTTTCCTGCCCGGGCTGGCATCGCGGTAGTAATCTATACAAGACTTATAACCAAACAGCAGAGACGTGAAGCGCTCGTCGAACTCGCGGATGGTCCGCGCCTAAAACGAAGGATGAAAGGAGGTGACGCTGGAGGAGAAACACAATTACACTCATAAAATGACCCTCTCTCTTTAACACACCATACCTTCAGGACATAGTTGATATCCACCACTTTCTCCAGAATCTTCCTGTGCCTGGGAGAAAAATACACTTTTCTTTGTTAGAAAAATTGGGTCTACACACTTAACATGGTGTTGCAGTAATGGTCTCACCTGGTGACAGTACGACACAGGCCACGTGTGAGGTGTTTGTTGAAGAGAAGCCAGTTCAGAGGCTCCTCCATGGAATCAGACGACTTCTGCGCATCCCAGGCGACGGAGATGGTGATCCCTGCGACCATCCCCGACTCTGTGCGTTTATGGGCCAGGTAGTTTAATAATATCATCCTGTAGGGAGAAAGATGGGAAAGGCAATAAGACCGATGCCAGTATGAACGTACATCAGTTTAAACTATTACACTGTATTAAACACCAACAGCTTACCCTCCCAGAGATACACCAGCACCAAGCACGGGAGCGTGAGGATAAAGTCCTTTTACATGTCGCATCACCCGCTCCAGATCTGAGGTGTTGGCAGCGCAGTAGGTGACCGGCGTCTGACAGAAGCAGAGTGTTAAATTCAGAGCTATAGTGCCAGAGTTTTTATACGGTTACTGAATTATTGTTACACTGAACTTATATATGACAAATAATTCGTAATAATCTTCTTGACGACAAAAAAGATGTTTTCGGTCCTCTGTAAACACCGGCAAAGTTTACTGAAACAAAAAGAAATTTTGCATTTTGGGGTTATTACTAAGCTTTTCAGGTGGTGACGTAAGGAGAATTTACAGTAGACTGGTAGTGGTTTCTTTTTAGTTGTATTTTTTATTGCATTGTTGTTTAGTGATCATTCAGTTTATTTTATTTTATTTGTTCTGTTTCTGAAAGATGTTGCAGATGCATCAAAGTAGGAAGGCTCTCCCAAACTCGTTGTATTTGTGCCACATAGTGACAATAAAAATATTCTATATTAAGTGATGTAGACTCATATTGAGGGATATAGCACAACACCAAGTCCAAAAATAAATTAGTCTGCTGTGTGAAACAAAAATAAAACTGCAATAACTCACTAATTCATGACACTAGTTTTGGATTTAATTTTAGGAAATTAGCACATAAATGACGGAATATGCGCTTAAAAACACTGGAAAGATCAGTAACTCTGATAAGACAGCCCTCAGTAACATGAAAAACATTCTCATAAAAAGAACATCCCTGAGAAGCTGAGTGTTTTAGAAGTAAAGACTGGGAGCAGATTACCACTGAGCAACAAGGAATAGCATATAGTAAATGCGCTTTATATTTTACACACTAATAAGTTGAAAAATTATCCAACTTGCAGAAAGAAACAGGCTCCAAAGTGTGAACTTTGTGCATAGAGTCTTTTGAAGTAAGACGCACAAGTAAAATTATTATACACACCAACAACTCTTCCCCTCCGACTCCTCTGTTGTTGAAGACGATGCATCTGGAAAATAAAGAGTCCATAAAAAGAAGCTTTGAATTCAACCCATAAAACATTTAAAAAGCAAAACAAAGTGTTGGACAGAAGCATTGGTTTGTATTTTTCTGATTTTGATGACTGTTTTCAGGAGAGAGATGAGGAGCCGACCTGTAGCCGTGGCGTGTGGCCTGTCTGACAGCATGAAGCACGTAGGACTGCTGGCTGTTCCCCGTCAGGCCAGGCAGGATTAGCACTGTGGGGCGGGTGGAGGAATCTGGGTACGTCACGCTGCTCTGATTGTCCACCCAATCCAGAGAGATTTGACCTCCGTCGACCGTACGGATCAACTCACTGAGCGATGAAAGAAGAGGACACAACGTGAGTGAAGCGTGATGTCAGGTTCATATTAAAATGTGCCAACAAGAGTTTCTTCCTACTTGCGATAAGTGACGGGCGGTTTGGTTTTAAGGAGGGCGCAGACGAGGGTTTGAAGCCGACCCCCCCAGCACCAGGGTGTGGGACTGAAGCGCTCGGCCACCACGGGACAGTGTTTGTGGAGGAACACACTAAAAGCATTGCTGCAGATCAGAGCTGGTTTCTGAAGAGAAGAGACCAAATGAAACTACACACTGAACAGCACAGGACTCTCTAAATCAACGCTACAAACAAGAATGCATAAAACACAAGCTGGAGAATGTTACACTATCAAGTATTTATTACTCGTTTGTACAGCAGATGAACTACTGGACGGAAGTTTTAGGCATGTACAATACACAGTGTTTTTTTTTTATTATATTATTGGCAAGAGCCTTGCAAAATACTACATTCATGTCTTACATTACTTTAAATCTCATTAGAACTTCATTACTTAGCAATATAAACCATCTGTTACTTGTTTATAAATGCCACATGGGTTACAAGCATGAGTAAGTTAGTTGGTTGCGGTCCTAAAACATAACTAACTTCAGCTTTGCTACATAAAGTACAGCAGAATTGTATGTGGAAGCTATACAAGCAATTAAACTTTATTTTTACAGAGTTTGAAGATGCTGAGGTTCTCCTGGAGAGTGACGAAGATGGATAGGATTAGGAATGAGGTCATCAGAGGTACAGCACAGGTCGAAGAGAGATAAAGTTAGAGAGGCCAGACTGAGATGGTTTGGACATGTGCAGAGGAGGGACAGAGGGTATATTGGTAGAAGGATGTTAGAGATGCAGCTGCCAGGAAAGAGACAAAGAGGAGATGTATGGATGCAGTTAGAGAGGACATGGGGGCAGTTGGAGTGAGGACAGAGGACACAGAGGACAGAGTAAGATGGAGGAGGATGACTTGCTGTGGTGACCTCTGAAAAGGGAACAGCCGAAAGAAAAAGAAGTTTCTTAAAAGCTCATGTTAGAATTTTGCATGCATTTAGGATAAAGTTGGCAAAGATTCGCACAAATTTGTATTTTACAGATCGTGGACTTTTATATTGTAACAAATTCAACTTAAAAAACAAATAATGTAAATAAATAATAAATCAATATCAATGTGCATAATAATTCTCACATATATGTATTAATGTGGACACGTTTTTATAAAATCAAATAAGTATTTAATAACAATAACGTTAGGAATATGTAAAAATAATGAATTAAACCCGCTTTGAGGTGATTTATGGAGCTAACTTCGTCCGCAGGGACTGACCTGACACTGGCGGCCCCACAGATAGTACAGAGCAGCGGTCAGGGAGCAGACGAGCACCGTGTACGGCCTGGAGACACACTCCCAGTATGTTCTCCACAGCTCCAAACTGGATAAATACATGACAAAGTCCTGTCTACCTGTTATTACCTTCCAGCTCAAAACTGAGCCCAGAAGGAGCGCGACACGACGGAGAGGAGAACTGACAGACAGAAGTTATAAAGGTAATACCCGGCAACCAGCCTTCATCCCCTCCAGCTAACGATCAGGACAGCTTCTTCTTTTACCCCGAAAAAAAAAAACGAAGTTCCGTTAACTATGACGGCGACGGAGTCCACAGGCAGTATTTCAGGAACCGGTGTTTTTCACCGAGAACCCCGGCTTCCTGCTCTGGAAGCCTGTCTATTTGAACAGAGGCTACGATTCGTCCGTTTCTCCCTCTGTGCTTTTCGCCTCCTGTCAGCCAATCGGTGAGATGCGCTCTACCGCCCCCTGCTGCCGAGTGGCGCCAAACTGCAACTGCAGGGACATGGGCTGCGCCATTCAGTGTTTGTTTGTTTGTTCAAAGCCTGTTTATAATAATAATAATAATAATAATAA
>JAOXNZ010000085.1:11348406-11359519 GCA_028566095.1 Kryptolebias brasiliensis
GGGTAGTTTTCATTTCCACTTGCAACAGCAACCAGTAACTTTATTTGCATGTCATGTATATTTAAAGGCCTATTGATAATATTAGGTTGAGAAGTGACAGTGTTGTAGCCATTTTAGTCAAATCTTGAAAATAACGTCTCACTGGTAAAGTTTTAAGCAAAGACTGGAAGGTAATAAAACTTTAATTTTTATTGCCCTCCTTGCGGCAGTGTGCTGTATCAACAAAAATATATATATAAGCCAAACTTTCTCTGTTCTTTGCCCATGTGATTAACGTTTTTAGTTTTGTTTCCAAACTATCACAGAAACAGTTTTGCAGTCAAATTAATTGTGACCCTTTTTTTGTTCCCTCTGCTGTATTAAAAGACATATTTAGTTACAGTTTTATTGGTGAATCCATACTGAAAGTTCAAGTTCTTAACCTTTTGTTGTGAGCGCACACAGCCAAAAACAAGTAATTCCAGTCCACTAGTTAAATTCTACTATTAGCAGAGGCTAGTGTGCAATTATAAACAAATCAGTAAAACAATAGATAGTAAAAAGCTTTCTTCTTTATGGTTTGCTGAGGATTCTCTATGAGCAACAAATGCTTAATTAAAGATACGGTTTATTCTTTTGTGATAATTTGTCAGGGCTTTGCTTCGGCTTCAGTTGTTGGTTGTTTGTGAATCATCTAACAAGTATGGTGGAACTCGAGCTGAGGTGACTGACTCAGTCATTATTATAGCTATACCTTCAAAAACATCCCCAGGGCAATTTGCTGTCATGGTTAAGGACACATTTACTCTTTGTAGTACCGGAGAATTATAACTGTTTCGAGTGACTATCTAATCTCAATTAAACTTTTCTTATAGGAGTGGTTTGTTCTGGAATGTCCCTGTGCAGTGTCAAAAATGGGTCACTGGAGGGTTTGATGGGTAAGACAATAATGAGAATTACAGAATATGGCTGTTGCAGTTACTAGATCTCAACTTAAAAGTTTATTTCAAACCATTCAAAAGTCAGGTTTTGTGAAAAGGTTATGAGCAGTTAACATCTTATCTGTTGCAGATAGCTCTTTGCGCAACTTCAGTTTAGAGAAATAGTTTAATTCTGACCAGACTGACAAGCTAACAGCTAGCCCGAGTGCTGCCAGGACCAAAGTAGATTACTGTTGTCTCTGTTCTCAAAGATTTCATGGCAGTTTATGCGAGCATTACTTTACAATCCTTTGCATTTCTGTCAGTTTTGGATTACACAATTATTTACATAAAATTCCACATTTATTTGCAAACTAAATAGCTGCAGCAGTGAGTTGTAGCTTTTACGAGACCGCCTGGGGCACTTCCAGCAGGAATATTGTAATATTTCTGCAGGAACAATCATGTAATTCAAAACTGATGGCAGTGCAAAGGTTTAGAAAATAGCATTTGCATAAATTCTTTTAAGAGTGGAGTCATTTTAAGATGCCAGGAATTCATTTTAGCCTTGGCTGCACACTGACTAGCCTTTAGGTCATCAAGCTGGTCAGAATTAAACTCTATTTCTCCAAACTGAGGGTGTTCAATGACCTATCTACAACAGGTAAGATATTTATTCATCATAACCTGTCTACAGAGCCCCACTTCAAAAGATCTGAATTATAACTTTAAGTAAAAGTGTCTGCAGACACACATCAGTTTCTGCACTTATCACACAAAGAAAACACAGCTGCTTAATATTTTGTAAGATAGTACTTTTTTTTTTTTATTCCAGGACAAGCTGTGATTACAGCTGTATATCTCATACCTGTGTGAACAGGGGGATCAAATACCTGACTGACACCACAAGGCTCTTTGAGCAAGCTTTGTTCTGGTCTGACACACAAAACGCTTCGCAGAAAGTTTTAGAACATCTCAGCTCCAAAGGCGCCATCGGCACCATCGGCACCATCTTGCTGGGTGACTCTGCGAGCAGTAAATTTTCAGCCTTTCACAGAGACATCACCGAGGAATGTGGTGCAGAAGATAAACAGCATTCATGGGGGGTGATTGAGAAACGAGAGGAGCTCATCATGTACGGCCCTTATTATCCGAACTACAACAACAGACAGCACAGCGAGGACATCATTATCAGACAAACCCAGGAGCTTCTGAGCTCAGGAGACCTTCCTGACGACTGGAAAGTGTATGTTTTCACAATGAACAGCCCGTGTTTGGCGAGAAACACAAACTCGTGCATGCTGAACCTAATTCAAAAGGCTTGGGAGTGGTGGAGCGTGTTTGGAGTGAAGACTCACATTGGCTTCGTGAGGAGTTGGGGCTTCAAGGGAAACAAAGAAAACCTGTTTAAGGAAGTCAGCTACAAACAAGTGAAATGCATCACTCAGAGTGTGGATTATGAGAATTATATTAAAGCAGCTGATAAGATCACTGATCTTAATCTTTTGCGTGAAGATGTGTTTTGGGTTGCTAAGCGCATGCTGAGATCCGAAAAAGAAAACTTTCCAATGATCACAGCCGAGCAGAAGCAGGACCGGAGGAGTTACTTCAAAGGCATGAGCACTATGTTTGAATGCAAACAGGAGGAGGAGAAACTCCTGAGAAAGGAGTTAAACGCCATGCTCGACGCTGCAGAGAGCCTGCTTTCAGAGGAACCTGAAAGTTTTGAGGAGCATTTAGAGAAAGGGGAGGTGTTTTTGCTCAGTCACACTTTCAGCTCGCAGGTATGTGAAACTCTCCAGGATGAAATGAGAGTCCGATTTCAACAGTGCTGGAGGGAGATCGTCCAGGACAGGTACGCAGAATCTGTCAGAGAGAAGCTGACAGAAACGTTCAATCAGTGTACTGTCCAGCTCTTCCTCACAGATATTCTGAAATTTACAGGACAGTATTTGCAAATTGGAAAATTACAGCTTTAAAATGAAGATTTGAAAGCTGTTTGAAAACTAAAATAGTACAAAGGTGTTAGACGCATTGTCATGTTTTGGAAACATAAGGAAAAAAACCCCAGTGTTATCATTTCATATACCATCAATTTATGTCAAAAGGCTTTCTCTTTATTACTCTTTAACACAAATGAAGTACATGATTATACTGGAGTGAGTTTTTTTCTTTTACACAGAAACTCATACATTTGGTATTTTTGTAATTACACGTGACAGTATTCCACATTTACACCTTTGTGTTTGTCAGGAGCAAATTAAAAGTTTTGCCAAGAAACTGTACAATCTGAGTCTTTTTATCAAACAAACCTTTATATGATAAATGATAATTAGAAAATGATGTGGTTTGGGGTTTATTAAAGAAATCTATTAGAGCTGTTTGGGAAATCCCCCCGTGTCTAGTTGATGCATATCTTAGCTGAAATCAGTAGAGGGAGCTATATGCATTCAACATCACATTCATTATGCAGAATTTGGGCTGCATATGTTGTTTATCAAGTGTTGCACTTTCTAAGTGATCTCCTTAATAAAATCCAAAAGACAATAGTTCATATGTGAGATATTTGCATTGCACTAAGTGGTAAATTAGTTTTACTGAGGTATACGAAAGGGTGAGAAGGGACGTATTTACTAAAATATGACTTTTTTTCCTCTTATCAGAGATCTATTTAATGTCATATACAAGTGTAGTTCAAGGGATTGTTGTTTTTAAAATTGTATTTTTTTTAACAAGTTGGACTTTGTAAAGTATTTATGAGTACTTAGTGTTAAACATGCTGTCAACAGCTGTCAGCTCGCTCTCAGTTTGCAGAAACAAGAACTTCCAACAAATGAACCAAGTTTACTGATGCCCAGAACTTTGCTCTGACCAGAAGAGCAAAGTTTTATGCAACAAGAAAAGCCCCGAATTTTAAAATGTTATAAATATTTTAGCAAACCCCACAGCATGGGCTTTTACAGTGCATCATTTTGGCATCAAGTGATTATTTACCTGGAAGAACCCCAGCAATACAAAACTAATTTACTTACATGAGCCCAACTACAGTATGTTTGTTTAAATGAGAAACTTTTTTTTTTTTAAAGAAAATGTGAGCTTGCTATATCCATCCGTACTCCAAACTGCTTCTCCAAACTAAGCGTGTGCTGACGGCCGATGAGAGAGCGAGTAAAACACTGTGAGCACTTGATACTTGGTGATGCTGTTAACATAAACTTGTCCAGTTGGGATGTGTTTTCTGGGGTTTTTTTTCCGTCCATCATTTCTTTGGCAAAATGTCTCTGATCGTGTTGATCACACTAAAAAAAGATGTTTACATATAAACAATCAGTGATATTTGTCATTTTATAGTGTGACAGTATTTGTCTTGATGCTTCTGCACCGACTTTGGTGAAAAGTGTGGTAAAGACAAAAAAAAAAACTATTTTTTTAGTTTTTGGTTGCTCAGACTGTCCATCACTGTTTAAAAAAAACCAAAACTTTATGTGTAGTGGCTCCCACATCTCGGCCCCGAGCCATTACACTGACAGCACAGTTTATGAGAGTGAGATCATCTCAGCCAAGAGCAGCAGTCTTTGGAGAGTTTCATAGGTTTGCTGTACATAGGTAGCATTTTGAGCTGCTGGGCTGGAGGTCTCCTAAGCCAGAATTAGGTTGTTCCAGGGCTCTGCTTTGGAGCTGGAGGACCCGCTGTGGCCCCCTGGGGCCATTTTCAGAGGAATGGCTCCTCCCTGAGCTGCCATGTAGGCTGGTAAGGCTGAAATCTGCTGAGGAAAGGATGAAGATGATGAGTACAGAAATCTTCTGATAAACTCGGCTCCATGCTTTAATTGTTTAAATGGTAGTTCAGCTCTTTTAAAGTGGGGTTTTGTGGAAAGTTTGTGAAATATTTACATCTTTTCAGTTGTAGATAGCTCTTTGAACAACTTCAGTTTGGAGAAACAAAAGTTTAATTCTGACTGGTTTCATGAGCTAAGAGCTAGTCTGAGAGAGGTCAAGACCAAATTAGATCCAATCTTAAAAGTTTCATTGTGGTTCATGTGAACAATACTTTAAATTGTTTTACACCACACAGTTATTTTTTACAGAAATATTCTGATATTTCTACTGGAAGCACCAAGGCTGCATCAGAAATACTACAGCTACTTGTTGCCAACTGCACTTGTAAATTACCACAGAATATTTTGTAAACAACAGTTTAAAGCAAAATTGACAGAAATATAGAAGTTTATAAAATATTATTTGCATGAAAAGATATTTGATTTTTAAGAGTTGAGTTGTTTTAAAACAGCAGCAACTCCTTTTATTAGCTGATGTTGGTGATAACCTGCAGACTGTTGTTGTGGATAATAAAATTTACTGATAGGTCTTTTAAGATGTCCTCATTAGGAGGAAACAGAATTGTCATATACAGTGTTTGTTCACAGTTTGGTGTTAGGTCAGGCTGTCCTCTAAGTGATATGGTCTTCCAGTTATGAGACTGGTGACCTTATCTGTGTCTTACTGATACTCTTTGTTCAAAATGAATCTCTGACAATCTTAGGTTAGACAGATTCTGCTGCTTGGAGCCGTCTCATCCCTGGGATTTACTGCTTGACATTTATTTGTAATGAATCAATAAAAAAAAAAAATCAACAAGCTGAGTCTTCCTGTCTCCCTTATCTTTTTGCCATGACAACCTTCCTGAGTGTTCTCAATTTCCTTGTCTCAGGGCCTCGCTCTTGTGTTGCAGGAACTTTGAGCATGTTCAAAACGACAAAATACCAACTTTATTAACTCTGTGGAAAGGTAGGATGTGGGGAAAAAGAAACCCTGATGTATTATGATGTATTTAACCTTCTCTGGAATTGCTAATGAAGCATCAGCATCAGTGGACAACAAGCCCTCTCGGTATTATGACCCCCATGTCACACAATTATCATTAACTCAGTCCTGACTGTTCTATAAAACCTGACTCTCATTTAAAAGTAATTTAAACGCTGCCTATTTCTGGCCAAAAAACACTGTTGCAATAGTACTGAGACTCTTCAGTGTTCACAGCGAGGGAGCCTTACCTGCGTGTGTGTGCTGTGGTGGTACAAGCTGTGATTTTCTGGTTCTGTCTTTATCTGCCGAGGCTCCTCTGTGGTGGAGGCGGAGGTGGTGGTGGAGGAGGAGGAAGAGGAGGAGCGGGGAGTGTTGCTTGGTGTAACTGGAGTACCCTCGCTGCCTAGTGGTCCTGCGTGATGTAGTAAACCTACAGTTAATTTATGTAAAAATGGTCCTTGATATTTAAATATAAATTACATATACAGTTACAAATCTACAAATGTTTGATCATTTCTTTAACATGAGAGTGTCTTCTTAGAAGACAATTAGACTGAACAGTGTGGCTTTAAATTGAATATTACTGGTTATGGTTATAGGAAATTTAGAGACACCAGGGCTTATCCTCCTAGGACCTGGTGTCCACATATGTGGACATCACATTTTGCTTAGCATTCCTTGATTCACATCAGGTCCCAATCAGCCCAACTAGCAAAGAGAAATTAAAAATGCATGCCATGTAAGAGTTCAGGTCTTAGGAGGTTAAATGTGGGTTTAAAGCTCACCAGTTTGGGACTTGTTCAGGTTCTTGGGCTTGCGTTTACGAGTCTGGATACCCTCTTTTTTCATAGCCAGAGGTCGGGGGACCTATTAAGACAAGAAGAGACATAAGAGTAAAGAATTTAATCAGGTGAAGCATCTATAAAGGCTAACAACACATATCCTTAAGGCAGATTTTTAATTTTTAAGGCGATAGTTTGGATTTTCTAAAGTGGGGATTCTGTAAAGTAGTTATCAGTAGTCAGTATCTTACCTGCAGTAGATAGCAGTCAAAGCGATCTCAGTTTGAAGACTCAGAAAGAAGTTCTTTTGGAAGAGTCAAGCTAACAACTTGATAGACTGGGGCCTAATCCAGAGTAGATTTCTGCAATCTGAAACAAGCCCAATCTCAAAAATTTCAAAGTGGTTCATGCAGATACTACTTTCTAAACATATACACCAACGTCACTTTGGCATTAGACAGTTATTCACATAGAAGTCTGTGGTTATACTGTTATATTGTATTGGTTTGCAGTCTTTTACCAGGAATATTTTGTGTAAAATCCATGTTGCAAATCAGAACATGTTAGGTGAACCCTGTCTGAGTAACTAGCGGATGCAAAAAACAACAATTTTTTTTTTTTTTATGCAAAATGTGTTTTGCACAAAACATTATTGGTAACAGACTGCAAACCAATTGTCCTAGGTGCAAATAACCATAGACATATATGTAAATAATGCAAAACCAACATTAATATAAAGGTTTTTAAAATTGAATGGGCAAGAACCGCTGTTACATTTTTGAGGTTTGAGTTTATTTAGATGGCAGAAATCTGCTCTGGAACTGGCCCCGCTCTGATTAGCTGTTAGCTTGACAGTCTTTAAAGTTTATGTGATATCTGCAAAGATTAGACCTTCTTGATTTTTATTCTGTAGATTCTGCCCTGCTGCTCTTCCTGTTTACAACTCGCCACTTGGGTAGCGCACAACAAATTTCAGTTTGATGGGTTTCTGTGATGTGCGTGACGGGCCAAAACGACAGGAGCTTTGACGTCAGTCTTGTCAAAAGATGCTGCCCAAGACCAAAAGAGTGAAGAGCATGAATCAGTTTAAACCAGCATTATGGCTCAAGGTTGTGTGATGTAGTGTGTGTGTGACCAGACACATATTTTACAAACAATGCTTCAGGTCAACAGAGTTGAGTTACACTCTACACCGATCACTTCAGACTGCTGTCTACTGCAGATAAGACACTGACTGCTCATAACAACTCCACATAACCCCACTTTTTAAAAAAAATTACAAAAATTCTGCATAACTAAAAATGCTCTTTCTGCCTTTGTCCTCTTACCCCGTGGAGTTTCATGTAGAGTCCACAGGCGTTGCAGACTGGCTCTCCTTCTGCGTTTCGTCGCCACAGGGTGGTGGTGGTGGTGTGACAGTTGGTGCAGGACAGACCCACTCTCCTTGAGGCAGACTGTAACAAACACATCAGTCGTGCGTAAAAACAAGAGGTGTGAAATCTTTAAATATTTCTTAGATGAAGGAGGGCTCTTGTGCGATGGGTTGTCACTCACCAGCCGTCTCTGCGGTTTGATCAGAGGTCTGTTGATGCCATTCATCTTGTGGTATAAACCGCATGCATTACACAGGTAGTGGCCGGTACCGTCCCGCCTCCAGAGGGGGGTGGACATCGCCCCACAATTCACACATTCTCGCCCCTCAGCAAAGTCATCGAACAAATCTGATCAGAAAGGTGACAAATGGCACTGTTCAGTTTTGGAACAAAATACTGCAGGAGTGTATCCATCTATGCTTGGAAATGTTTTGCTGTCCCAAATTCAAATCCTAAGGTTGATTTTCCAGTGCAGTAGCACGGATGCACCAGCAGGAGAAGCAAGGCTGCATTTGCCCATGCCCACACAACAGCCTGGAATCCTTCCTTATCTCACAGCTCCCCACAAGATAAATCTTGGCTGGAAATAGAGATTGAATAGAGCTCGCTCCATCAAATTCAAATGTCCATCGCTTCTCTTTCTCCCTCTGTCTCAGATAGCAGCACATCTGATAAATGTAATCTCCAGCCTCTCATCTGCCACACAACAGAGTATCTGCCAAGAACCACTTAAGGAGAGGAGACATCGGCTTGTAAAGTGGAGGTGACAGATCGGTTTCTCTCCTCAGATCAGAAGTTATCTAAGAACAGAAATCTGTAACACATCACCTGTAAAAACACATTGAAACCACATCATTATGGCTTTTTACTGTACACTTTACTGAGCATAATTACTCCTTTTCAGATAGCGTAAATCTGAGCTGCATCTGTTCCTCCCTTGCTGCAGGCTACAACTGCATGCAGAGGCCTCCTCAAGGCTGAGAGCCAAGCCGAGCCGGCAGGGCGAGCTAACCTTGAGCCGTAAGCAGCCAACATAGCCAACACAACGTTGCAAACAAGACAATACACAATAGGACTCCTACGGCGTGCACCTCTATCTAAATGAAGGTCCATGTTTTTTCCACAAGTGTATGTGTCAGTGTGACTTTATCAGGTTACAGCTTCAAAACATCCACACAAACACGTCGGGAGGCCAAAGGTGAAAGTGGAAATAAACAGCTCATTGTCTAAAGAACTGTGCAGAGTGGGTTTTACCTGTCACACAGGAGGAGGAAACTGAATATTTAAGAAAAAAAAAATGTCTGAAAGTTCAAATCCTTAATGTGTTCACTTTTTACTTATTTATTTATTTGACGTTGTTGCATGGCTCTCTGGATATTTTTGACATAAAGAACTAAAACATCCACATTTGAAACATGCAGCCATCAGTTGTCAATAATAACTACAATAAAATATATATATGTGACACTGACATTAATATATTGCATACTATAATTCTAACCAGTCTAAAAGTAAAAGCTCTTTCTTGTTCATTTGTAATCTCCACGTTTTAGATGTTAATTTGCGCATTTTACTTTATTTTGACAGCAAAAAATGTAAGATTACTGTTTAAAATGTGCTTCTGTTTTACTATCACCAATACAGGGCAGTCTCTTTATCTGCATTTTTCACATTTTTTTTATTTTCTTCACATCAGTGTTGGAAAATGATAGTCCAACGATAAAACATCAAACATTTTGTTGATACCTTTATATATATGTATACTTATTCATTCATTTCAGTAGTATGATTTTTTTTCCAAATTTAACTTTACTGAAATGTTTCTCCTGGTTATCACACATTCTGCAAACTGTTTCCTTTATGATGTTTTTAGTAGTGTTAAATGGGTTTTTTGTCTTTTTTTATTATTATTTTATTCAAGAACTAAAAAATATGCTCTCTCTTTTTTGCTTTTTTATTACTTTACTGACCGACGGCACAAATATTCGCTTTTTAAGAAACTGAAATACAGACATTTATTCAGGAAATCTGAGTTAAGAGTTTGTTTTGAATCATATGATTTTTATTTTGATTTAAATTTAATCTAAAAATAAGTTTATTGAGCCGCAAACAAATGCTTAAACGAGATACCAACATAAAACAGTGAAAGCATCTTTTAACGGGTTTATTCTTTAGTTGGAAAAACAACAAACCAAAGAATTATTTGATAATTAAAATAGTTATTTTTCCAAATTCTTTCAGTTTGCTTGAAAAACAAAATATTTAATAAGGATTATACCAAAATGAGCTCTGAGTAAATCTGTGTAACGGATAGAACAAACGACAACAAAAAAAAGAAAACATATTTTCTCTTCCTACTTGCAGAACAACTGGTCAACTCGGTCTAAATGCTTCGTAAACCGATTTAATTTAATTAGCTGTGCCTGAGAAACTTTAACATGTGACTGAAAACACTCGTAAACAAAGTCTGAGTGAACGAGGAACATTTCAGAGACGAGTGTGACTCCAATGAGATGAGAAGGGCAGATTGGATCAATGCTCTTATCTCACACTGTTGCACAGTTGATCTGTTCTCCTTCAGCTGGGGGGGGGGCAGCCTTGTAAAAAATCACAGGTCACTTGTTCAATAACTGACAGACACTAAATCCAATCAAATTTTTAAAAACGATGATGCGATCAGCCTTGACTTCATTTGGACACTGTGTCTGAGAACAGCGGACACAGTGTCAGCCTAACTTATGAAAGGATGAACTGGAAACATAATAAGGGTTTTAAAACCGATGCATTAAAACATTTAGTTCCTCATCATCCTGCAAAGGCACAGGAATTATATTAGAATAAAACAAACAGCTGTCAGACACGAAGGAACAGAGCAGAAGTGGACAAACTCAGTCACCGGCTGTTTTCACATCAACAAATAAAACTCAGAACAGGAAAATAAACGAGCTGTGATCAATTTTTACCTTCAGTTGGAGGATGTTTGTCTCCTTAATATGAAATGCATATTTAAACAGGAAGGGTTTGTGGAGTCTTTTCTAAATTAAGACTTTAATCAGAATCATTTCAAACCTTTATCAGCTCTGATTTGACCTGAAAGGCCACATCAAACTAAATTTATACAACATAATCTCCATAAACTTCACCCAAATATGACGTTGTTTGATTTTAATTCACAAAACACTAATAATAGGGATTCTTATATATTATTTTTATGCTATTTAAAAACAGCTGGAAGTTTGATTTATCTGACATA
>JAOXNZ010000085.1:11370608-11384397 GCA_028566095.1 Kryptolebias brasiliensis
CACATTTATTTGCACATTATTTTCAAATTTTCTAAAATTGTTAAATTTTATTTTGTCACTTTTGTATTTAAATACACAGATACACACATGTGTGAACACTCACACACCACACAATGTGAACAATAATCAAGCCTTGTGACTTTATTATTATTATTATTGTTGTTGTTGTTGTCAAACAATAAATAAGTATATATGTGCATAAATAACTACTTAAATGTGTCTTTTCTTTTCTTAAATTTGATATAAATGCTCACAAAAACCCTACAGGTGGTGCATTACATGACAGACAGGATATCAAAAACTTCAACTTCTGACTCGTTAAAAAGAAAGTCCAATTCCCTGGTCAAGATTAATTAAAACAAATCAATAAACAGATTGCCGGGAGAGCATCGTTAACTCATTCTTTTCTGGAGTTAAGTGAACACAGCCTCACAAGAGCAAAAGACATTTTGGATTTTCCGAGTTACAGTGAATGCAGCATGATTTAAAATTGAAGTAAGAAAGAGAGTTTGGATAATTCCACTTTAAACTAGTGGAGTAACTGAACCCTGCAAACCTGAACAGCTCACTGAAAAATCAAATTTCAAAACTAAGTGCACCAAAAGTTGTGTTCAAATATATGTTGTCAAGGACAGAAAAACATTGTTCACATCCTAAATGAAGAAGGATATCTACGTAATAGGTAGTAGAATATGATTAACTTTGATGCAGTTGGTGCACCACAATAAAGCTTTCTGATAAAAAGAAATAGATATCCCATGTTAAGGATATTTGAATTGATATGTTAAACTTGAAATATTCGCTCATGTTTTTAGTGAGTGAGCGATCACTTCAGCTCTCAGACATGGTGCTTTACATTAGACTTGTTCCACTTCAGTTTTAACAGGACTCCACATGCACAAGGTTTTGAGTCTCTATGCCAAGATAGCAGAGAAGCGCAAACCACCTAAAACATCCATGAGAAACTTTGTGCTCAGCTCAGGTTCCTGCTCCTACATTCTGTAAACACAGTATAAAGTCAGTATCAGTTTGATTAATTGTTGTCTTCTCCACGTTGACTGACTCCTGTTGTCTCAACTTTGCCCTCTGGTTGACATGAAAACTGAAGGACTCATTAGCTTTTTTTAATTGGTCCAGCACAGTTGCTGTGGGCTGGTCTGAGGTCTGGCTCCACTCCAGACTTACATAAACCAAATCATCAGAGACACTGTGCAGACTGACCATCAGATCAAAAACCACAAAGACAGTATTTGACTCAGCCTGAATCTGATTAGGCCTGTTTTCTATGGGAGGTTGAATGCTTAAATTTTGGAGAAAGTTGAAACATTTGAGATATTTTTAAATATTTTTGAGTTTTAAGCACATGTAAACTACTCCTTCATATTGACAGCTTACTGGCCTTTTCTCCATAAAAGCTGCCTGTAGTTTGAATGCTGATTCAGCATTAAAACTGTAGTGATCCTGATTCTCTTTATTATTTATCTTTTCTAAAGTACCTTTCTTAACATGGAACTACTTCTGCTTACGTTGTGCTATATTTTAACCATCAAAGGACATTTTGATTATGACTTTTGGTTTTTGTAACTTTTATACTTTTAAAAATATTTAACTTTATTTACAAAAAAAATCCCTATAGAAATATGTTGAGATCTCTAATTCCTTTAAAACATCCTCTTTGAAAAGACTTGCTCTGTTTTTGTCCTCTTATGCTACTTTTAGCTAGCCTTTAGCTACTTTTAACTTTCAGTTACCCTTTCACTACTTTTTTCCACTTTTTACTACTACTGGTCCTTTTAGTATTCCAGTAGTGTTTTGTTACTTATACATTTTACCTGGAGTTTTGCTACTTTTAGCTTTTAGTTAACATTTTGCTACATTTAAATTTTAGATAACATTTTCCTAGCATTTTTAGCTTTTAGATAGTTTTGCTACTTTTAGCAAATTAACTACTTTTAGCTTTAAGCTAGCATTTTGTTACCTTTAATCTTTAACTAGCGCTTTGCTACTTTCAGCTTTTAGCTTGCATTATTCTCCCTTTACATTTTAGCTAGTGTTCTGTTTCTTTTTGCTTTAATAACTCAATTTCAGCTTCTTCAGCAAACTTCTTCCATGTCATTCAGCACTCAACATTCACACTGTACTTGTGTAGAAAATTCAGTTTCTCTAGTTTTAACTGTTTTTTACCCCATTCAAAAACAATTCATCATTAAACAGTAGATTTTAAAGTTAATATTTAGTGTTTCTTTAACATGTATGGTCTTTGTTAAAGTATATTCTTTGACTTTTAATACACCTACCAAACTAATTGGAAAGATTTTGAACAAACAATATCTAATCTGTTGTAGGTAGCTCTCTGAACAGCCTCAGTTTGGAGAAATAAATTTATTTCTGACAGCATTTATGAGCTAACGGTTAGTCTGAGCAAAGCAAAGACCAAATAAAATTACTACCACCTTAAAACAAGTTGAGTCTCAAAACTTTCATAGTTTTCATGCAAATTCTGGTTTAAAAGCCTTTACAGCTCCTTCAGTTTGAGATGATGCATTAATATTAATATGCAAGAAATATTATTAAACCCCTGCTGGAAGTGCCCCTTAAGTGATATTATTGGCTGCTGTTGTCACTAATTGCTCATGTAAATAACCATAGAACTTGTAGATAAAACTGAATTGTGAAATTGGCAGCAATATAAAAGTGTATAAAATATCCTGTAACGTTTTTGAGACTAGAGTTGTTTTAAGATGGCAGTACCTTAGTCTTGCCCTCACGCAGATTATTCATTAGCTTGTCATTCAGTCAGAAGTAAACTCTTTTTCTCCAAACAGAGGTGGTTCAAAGAGCTATCTACAACAGGTAAGATATTAGTTGTTCATAATCCTTCCACAGAACCCCTCTTCATACAATCTAAACTATCACTTTAAGAGTATCTTTTCAAACATACGTACTTTTAACCTTTTTTCTGCTGGTGTGTTAAGAGAAGTGAATGTATGCCGGAGCTACATTGTGTGTGTGTGTGTGTGTGTGGTGTGGCGTCTATAGCTCGTAGAGAATCCATCAAAGCTTATCATTATAAGTAAACATGACAGAGTGGACAAAATGTCTTGTGCGCCGCCAGACCTGCTATCTGACCACCAGCCATATCTGTGATGATGGACTGATGTGGCGCTGGCCTGGGCTTACCAGAGTCTGCGTGTGAGAGTGTGAGTGAATGAGCACACACACATACACACAGACACTTGAAAACGCACTTCAAAAGACATAAATATGTAGAAAGTCAGACAGACAAAGCAAGCACACACTTATATTATTGCCCTGTGTCTTCTACATCTTAAAGGAATACTGCCCTTTAAGTACATGAAAAGTTGACTTATTGCTTAGTCATAAACAGGCAGACAGTGGAATAATTCATATAGAGTTTATAGCTGTTATTTATTGGCTAGTGTTGAGCAGGATTCATAGTTATAGCTTTACCTATTTATTCAGTACAAACTGGATTTTTTTTCCCCCCCAAAACAGTGATCATTACTGTATAGGACAAGCCTCTCTTTATGGCCGACAAGATCAGAGGAGAGTTAAGAAGTGCTGAGGGAGATTTATTAGTCATAGTTCATCATCTGTGATTGTGGTTTCCTCAAGAGTTGGTCTGAGCTAGCAAAGAAAGATGATTAAAACTTTAAAATGATTTAGGGAACGAAGATACATTCCTGTACCAGTCGGTTTTTAGAGGTTTCTTTTTTTTTTTTGCATTTGTCCAAGGTTAGGTTTCTAGCATGTGTGTTAAGTGTTGAGGTCAGCCTGCGTGTTCCTCTACTTGTTACAACACCACTGATAAGCAGGGTAAACAGCCACGCACTGTTTGCTCCCCTACCACAGTCACATGATCAAAAAAACTCTGATGACAGTCTGAGTGTGTGTGTTTCAGAAGGTATTATTTTGGTTTTTGGGTCATTTGTCTGGTCTTTCCTCTGTGTCTGGGTCCTGCACAGTCTGAGGAGAGTTAGCTGTACAAACTAAAACACAAACATCGATAACCCCTCTCCTGTTGTTCAAATTTGGGGTCAAAGGTCATGGCTGCAGTGCCTCAGCTGACTTGGCAGATTGACAGTAGGCATAGTGGCACTGGATGGTGTACAGTATAGAGCTTTTTTGAGTCATGTCTTTGTCACTTTCATTCTCCTGTCTGTGTAAGCAGTGTGTGTGTGTGTGTGTCTGTGTGTAGGTGTAGGAAGGAGGGCTGGGGGGCATTAACCTCATAGTAACCTAAAAGGTGGTCTTTAAACCAGCCTGGATTGTCCGAGACCACCATGATAGAGTTGACTGTTTCTGTTACATCTAAACCGCTAAACCATAATGCATCATTTACAAATATTTGAAGAATTTTGCTACATCTGTCTCTACAGTAAACCACAGATCCCTCTGACCCTTTGTATTATCAGTTGTGTATGCAGCGATTATTTTGTGTGCAAAAGTATAAAGAGGACTACTTTGACATTCTTTAGATGTACTCCTTTTTCTAACTGCAAACCAAATCAATATCACTCTAATGACTGCGTTGTAAATATGGTGCTAGCTTAGCTTAGCATGAACGCTGAAAATGGGAAAAAGGTTAAGGATGCTGAATATAAATACTTTTGGACGATAATATGAAAAGGTTTTGGTACAAAAATGTGAACATAACAGTTGTTTTGCAATATTTTATTCAGTCATTAAAACCAGTTCTTGTCTATTTTGATCATTTAAAAATATTCTGCGAAACAGAGCTAGCATAGTTAAAACATAACTCACTTTTGTTGATCATTAAGCTTGTTCAGCCTCTCCTTTTAGCTCAGTTGTAGCGTTAGTAGCATCACCAATGCTGCATTTCATTTACCTTAAAAATCAGGTCCTGGATCCTGATCATTCAACTTAATGAGTTCCAGTTACAAGTTGAAAAATCACTTGGATCTGCCAATTGTTGTGCTCAGTGATATAGCTAACAATTAGCAATACAAGCTAATAGCAATGGATTTCTCTGAATTGTATGCATTAAAACACTGAATCAGCATTTTCACTTATAGAAGATTAATATTACTGTTTGTGAAACTAATTTAATGAAATACAAACTGACAAAAAGACACAAATTGCTGCAATTATTACTGCAGCTATCGCCACATTTTTAGGCGGGAGGCAGCCATGTTAAATTTTGAGGTTGAGTTTGGCAAGGAGTCTCTGACTTTCCAAATCAGCATTCTGACTTTTATGGTGTGTTCCAGCTATTTTTTTTTTTTTTTACCTCAATGTAAAATACATCATAAAACCTTCACATTGGACATAAAATCCTCCATTAGCTTATAATATATATATATATTTTTTCAGTTATCCCATAAACTGTAGAAACGAGTGGTATAGTGTATATTAACTTTCATTCTCTAGTAAAATAACTCTGCTGTAGTAACAAAAATATAAACTTTAGCTCTGACCTGCAGTTATGTAATATTAAGGCCTGATGAATATATTCATTTTTGACATGTTAGCCAGGTAAACTAGCTTACATTGCATAGAGGTACACAATGCTATTGAATATGGTAGTTAAGAAGTTCAAATTAAGATGTTATAAGAAAATTTTACATTTCAATCTCAAAACTACATGCTTTTAACTTAAATTCACAAACCCAACACTGCCATGGAGTAATGCACATGGACTACAGTAGATATGATGCTACGAGTTCATTTCTCAAAAGACACCAAAAACAAAAGTGTTTTTTAAAAACCTTTTTGTCACCAAACATTGTTTGTATGTGAATGAGAGGTTCAAATAGAGCAAAGAACATGTTTGTTTAAAATATATGTATCCGGAGTAGTGTAGACACGGCTTTGGATGTAAAAGTTTTATTTTTTCTGATACTCTTCACCCTAAACAAGTAAAATATTAGTTAGCTAACATTAGCATCATGATAGTTTATTCAGTTAGCTACACAAATTGTACTAATAGGACAGAAAAACCTATATAATCCTATAAAACATTGACGGGTCACTTTTATTTCTTAAGATAAATACTCAAAATACAGTTGACTCATTCTAACGTTTGGACATTCTTGAACATTTGTTATAATTATGTGTTAGCAATAATAATGTAAAGCTTCATATGTGTTGATACATGCTATTTTCCTGTTTTCTTATGTTTTATTTTGATTTATATTGACTGCTGATTTGGGGGGAGAAAGAATTAGAAATAAATTGGACACGATTCAAACAAAGAAATGAAATAAGTAATATTGTCAAATCATTATTTTCAAAAAAGATGTAAAATAGCTTTAACTTTAAATGGGATAACAATTTAAATTTGTCTTATCAACATCTTGAAAGAAAAATTAACACTATGCTCTTTTTTAAGTTGACCTAATTGGTGCAAATGCTTCTTTAAGCTTTTACACATGAAGCTCTAATTTAAGCTAACATGAAGCTGTTTGTAAGTGGGACATCAGTTCTGATAGCATTCCTTTAAACTGGTGTTTATCTTCATGATTAACTCTGTTTTAAAGATTTCTTGTCCTAATTGGTTTTGTTGCTCCACACTCTATCAGCATTCATCATCGTCCTCTAAACACGCTTTTCTCCAAAATATAGCTGCAATTATTTTCAATTTTTCTGGCTAATTATAAATGAATTATGACCCCATATTCTCTATCAATTATCATTTGTGTGACATATCCTTTTCCCTGTGTTTAGGTTTTGCTTCTTCTCGCTGCCACTGTGTACTTGAAGTTATCAGTGGCTGTAGTCTAAGCTTGAGCTTTGACGTCTGAGCTAAATGATTTTAAATCAATCCAAGGCCTGAGCTGGGTCAGCTCTTTGGGACTTTGTTAACAGATATAACCAAGATATCATCTTTTTTCAACCCGCACTTACCAAAACAAGCTAGGAACTGAGCAAAACAAGAGAGGATTTTAGTCTCTGCTGTTATATAAATATCAAACTGTGGCACCAGATGTAAGTAAAATGTCATAATAAAAAAAGATAACTTTATTTTTGCTCTGATTATGATACTACTTGTTGGCACAAACATATAGAAATGCATATAACACTAGATGTGGTTCTACAATCATCTTTGGACTTTTATTATTATTATTAATACTGTTTGTTGCCCCTGATATGAGTACATTGTGAAGATTTTTATATCAAAGGCTGAAATTAATCTACTGTGCAGATATTATATGACAGGAACATATGCTAAAAATATATTATAGCTCTGTTTGAGGAGCATATATTGAAAAGAGTTGAAACTTTATTAAAGCTCATTTTAGTGCTTAAAATTCAGTGCATCTCTCCCTCAGTGGGGCCTCTTCTTTATTCCTCTGCCTTTCTGAAGTCATCCTTAAACTTCCAGAAGGGGGAATAAAAATTAATGGACTTCCAGTAAATACAAGGTGCATTCAAACAGAGGCAGGTTATGAGCAAAACGAAACAACCAAGCAAACAGACAGCTTTATAGAAACAAAGAGGGAGGAGTGCCACATTTTGATCTGTCACGTCGATATTGCGGTGGCTTTTGAAAAGGGGACGATGATACCCAGAGCCACGGGGTCCCTGCCAACACAAACCCTGATCCCAAGCCACTTTCCACAAGCCTTTGCTCCTAGCCGGGTTAAGGAGAAGAGAGGGCAGACGGGTGGGTGGGGGGAGCTGACGAAAGTCTGAACAGGCCGGAGGAGCGACACACAGGCGCCATGGCGATCCCTAAGACAACTTATCTCCTCTCTCTCAGTGATAGCGCCTGTCAAAATAACTGCCAAGATACACAGCCAGCAAGGAACTGGTTAACTTGCCCAAATCAGAGGCCTCAAGTCTTTGTCTTTCTCCAGCATAGATGGTTAACTGCAGCTACATTATCTCACTGCATTCTTTAATCCTCTGAGAGACAAAGAAAAACACCAAAATACAATGAATTTACATTTAAGCAAGATATTTAAAATAAAAAAATACAGGTGACATTGCAAATTAATGACAAGATTAAGATTTGATATTAACATCCAGAGACTTCTTTGAGGTTTTATCTTTGACTTGGAAAGTGGCTAAACTTAAAAACTATAATACAGGTCTTTTCAAGGGTATAGACGTGTTTAATTAGTTGTAAATGAAATGCTCTACATACTGCCCCCATAGCCCCTAATCTCAAACTCTTTACGGGGGAAACAGTCATTTATGAAGGACTGTCGCCACCTGGTGGTTATAGCTGGTGACTGCCTTTAGAGGGGGTCTTGGAGGGCTAAATGATCTCACTCTATCATGGCTGGATGGTGACATGAGAAACTTCTGGTACAGAGAGATATGTTGAAGGCCCCTGAGTTATCCAACAGGGGGACAAGACAACAAAAACAGTAGAAACAAAACAAAAACGACTTGTGTTTATCAAAGTGTGTAACTGTTGCTGTTTTATGTCCTTTTTAGTGTCAAATGTTGAATTTTTTACATCTTTTGGTGCCTTTTTTTATCTCACATGACCTTTTATGTAATATTTTAGTCATTTTATCTGTTTTTTCTGGCCATTATAATTGTAATATAACATATTCACAACTTTGCCTTTCTTTGTTGCTTTTCAGCGTTGCTTTGAACATTTTCTATAGTACATGTGTCTGCCTGTTAATTTAATGGGATGTCCTGTGGCTATCAGAGGGGGAAATAATTTCTAGTCATGTGGTTTGTGAGTTCTACTAAAGCAAAAGTTTGAGTAAAAGCTTTTGCATCTATTTGTGGAAGTACTGAAAAGTAAATTGTTGCTTTTAACGATTAAACAGTGTTTCCATAACTGGGAATCGAACCCGCGCCGGGACGGTCAGAGCGCTGACTCCTTACCGCTCGACCACTAGGAACAGAGCTCACCCCATCGGTCTTATGGATTCATAAAATACTCGAAAACTGATCAGTTTGTGGCTTATTTTTTTCATCGATAATGAGAATTGCTTCAGCCAAGACACAAACGGAAAATAACCGTAAAAAAACAAACACGAGCTCGCGCGTGTTTTTACGTTACCACGCACATGACAGCAGGGGGCGTTGCGAAGGGAGGAGCCACGATTTTTAATGTAGCAGCTCGAAGATGCTCGCGAGGCATGCGAGCTATTTCAGCGACCTGTTTCCTCTCGGTCAGGTTCAGCGCTTCGCGGCGTCGTTGCGAACAGATGTGAGCCGTCGCCGCTAAGGCCGGAATGCGCCAACAAGGACCGCCCCGTGGTAAGAAAGCGGCTTTGGACCGTAAGGCTGCCTTTCGCAGTGATGGTTTAGGGTTTAGGTTGCCTATTGTCTGTGTAAACAAAGTAGCTAGCTGTAGCGCCGTTAGCAGCAGCTGTCTCTGCTCAGCTGGAAGAAGACTGGACCTTGCTCGATGTGTCTTTGTTTGCTTAAATCTGGCAGCGGCTCGGCTTTGAATCAGCACATCTGGGTTCATGTTTGTTTGCTTTTGTTCCTCCGCAAAAGGAGGCTGGAGACTTAAGTTAGGATGAAGCATCTAGGAATGACCATTTAGCAGCCTAACGCGAAGTGACGCTTTAAGCTCCCTTTTATATAACGCGTCCAGGCTACGTGCGGATAAACTCAAGTTTATGTTGTTTAAGGTTCACTGAGGTGCGTGCAACGTTTTGCTTTATCTGATTGTTTCACATCTAGCCTGCATCTCTGTCCGTGTTTACATTAAACAGATTCAGTGCTAATTGTAGACAAACAGACTTCTGTGGTTATATAATAAAACACACGTGAGAACCAGGAGCAGATGTGCTTGCAAGTGGCGTAAACCTTTAGGTATGCCTTCCTTTAACCTGACATGATTATTGCAGGATGCTTTCATCACCATCCACTTAAGCTGAGTGACTGATGGGATCAGTTATTGGGTTTTTTTTTTTTTGCAGCCCACTGAGTGCTGCTGAGTGAGGAGACACGCTGAGAGCTTTCTAATGTCCTTCCTTCCTTTTCTTTTGCAGGACGAGAGAGGAGTGTGAGAGCACAGTGAGAGATCTGAGCCACGCCGAGGCCTGTTTGGGTGTGAGAGGGCGGGTGTTTGTATGGATGCACTAAATGTAACTGCATGCAGAACTGAAACCCTGGTCTGATGGAAAAGAGAGACAGGAAGCAGGGATATTTTGACAGGTAATGACTCTCTTTTTGCAACTATCTTGTAAGTCCCAATACCTACTTTTTTATTTGTTTAATGGCAATCATTTTGTGCTTATGTTCATTTACAACTTTGTGTTAATAAAATACCAAATCAGATTTAAGTGCCTCATTGTTTGAAAGGGATTTGTTTCTTCTTCTTCAACAAACAGGTCAATAGTTTCAGATTGAATAAAGGAACATATTTTTGCCCTTTTCTCCCACAGTGTATTATGATGAAAATTAACCATTGACTAAATCTGGCTTAATGCAACTGCGTCTTTTGGAGTGGATTGTTACTGTGCTTGTTCCCAAAAAAAGTAAACTAAAAGTTTAAATAAATACCAGTCACATCACCATGAAGCTTAGTGAATGCCCTTACATCATCTGTTCAGGAAATGTCCTTATTCAAACTAACATGATGATGTACGTGTAGAGCTAGACTGATTAATCAGCTGATTTTAATAAACTGACACTGGACTGTGCCTGTGCACATTCAACCAATTTACCAAGTGGTAAGGTACCAGCTCACTCTAGCTAACAGTTTAGCTTTTTAAGCAAGAATGCTCTTCTTTATATTTGTTTTATGTCTCCAAGTCCTTCTAAGTGTTGTAAAATATATGTTTATTTAAGTTAAGAAATTGTGTTACATTTTCGCTAAATGGAGAATGCATATTGGAAACAAGTGTTGTATATCTGCCTGATTTCTAAAGAATCGGCCAAAGAGAAAAAACACATCGGTCGACCTCTTATATGCAGCATTGTTCTAATAGTTTTAAACTAACCCTAATTTCTTTATTTTTTGCCTCCAAGCAGCCAGTCTTTCTTGTAATCCTTAAAAGTGGTCTTGATCAACATTTCTCCAATTGTAATCTGTAATTTTCAGTCCTTGTACCTGAGCACGACAGCATATTGTGCTTTTAAGAAATGAGGAAATGTGGACAAGCGGAGGACAAAAAAAGAAAGAAAATGCCATCTACGGCTGATGAAAAGTATCTGAAAGTCATTGTCTTTAAGAACTAGGAAAAGAACAATCCAACAAGGCCCTGACACATGACCTGAGAGATGAATCATCTTTCAACTGATCATCTGCTGTACGTCAAGTTTTTAGCTTTAGAGTTAAGAAAATTGAGAACAGATTGTGCCTTTGATACAGGCTGATGGTATTGAAGTAGTACAGATTGGTTGCTAAATTGTAATGTGTCGACACAACACTTGAGTTTAGAAGCCTTTTCATGTCTGAATTCATAGGTCAGAGTTTAGTGACTCCACAAACGAGCAAAGAAGCATTACTTAATGTTCAGGTCTCATTTATAAAAGATTGCATAGGATTCATACTAAAAGTGTGCGTACGGCAAAAAAAAATTCAGATTTATAAAAGCATGCGTACGCACACCAGCAAGCAATTTCCCTTTATAAATCACACCTGTACCTGAAAGTTTGCGCACAAGATCCCGCCTCTGGTTCTGCCCTCCACACGCCCACATTCAACCATAAATGGTCGATGCAAAGCACCTCATGAATGTGAAGGTGTATTTAATGAGTCAGCTGATCAAGGTTATTTAATGGTTACCAATGGCAACCGCGGAGAAAAGAGCGAAGAAACTAAATTTCTTTTTCATTTTTGGGAGCCGCAGTAGTGGCGTTACAAATAAAAGGAAGCGTTGTGAGCGGCAACACGGCGTTCCCACTGTTAATTCAGTGAGAGGGACAGAGAGGACCGTGGACGAGGTGAAGACAAAGTGGTCAGATTTGAGGGTGGAGGCAAATAAGCGACTAACCGGCCACCGCCAGAGCATGTCAGCCACAGGTGGGGGTAAGGGCGTACCTGAACTGACACCTTTTGAAAGAAGGATGGCCGGTGTCGTGCCAAAAAGTGATGGTCTGCCAAAAACTGATTGGGCACGCCCCTGCGAGGGAGCGCGCACAGGTGGGAGCGGTATTAAAGTGCGCCTCCTCTGCGCTCTGGGGGTTTGGAAACGGGGTTAGGAGGCAGCGCCTGAGGGGGGAGCCACTGTCCCCTCGTCTGTTAATCTGTGGCACACATCACCCCGGTAATCATCCAGGGAGAGGAATGTGACGGGGAGAAAACTTGCGTGAACTTTTATTTAGATTGAAGTTGGCTTAAAAGCCTTTTTTACTTGAAAGGTCCTTACGGCTCACCAGCAGAAGCATAAATAATACTGATGTTTTCAAAGCTTATGATGAAGTCGATCTAAGGTTAAAGTTTGATTATGGAGTTAAATTAAAGGAGTCATGATGCAGTGTGGCTTCAATTCCCCAATTCACCATCTGTGTCTCCAGTTTCCCCTGTCTCCAAAACAAGAGTATGTGGTAGCATGGCTCAGAGTTTGTGTGAGGGACCGCACATTTTCTCGTCAAGGTTGTGTTTTATAGATCACAAACTTTGTGTGGAAAGTGACGTACGCAAGTTTCAGGCCCTGTTTGTTCGTACGCCAGTTTTATAAATGAAACCCCTGGACTGAAAATCAATGAAAAAGCAGCCAATGCTAAGTCCAAACAAAAACACTTTGAAAGACATTCAGAGAACCTGAAGAATTATTGATCAAGACCACTTTAAAAGATGTAAATAAAAGTCTTGCTCCTTGGGAGAATGAGAGATGACTCAGGACTTGTGCACAGCCCTGTATGTTTGTTAAAATACCAACTTTTGGTTGGTTTGGTGGTTTGGTTTAAGGACATTGCTTGTTAGCTGTGTTGTGCTGAATGACAGCTTGTCCCCTGACTTTCTCCTGTTAGTCCGTTAACAGATTGTATATTCTTATCTCTGTTAATTATCTGATCTGCATTCACCTAATAAGACCTCATTTAGTCAGAGTAATGCGTCAGAGTTCCGTTCAGTCAATAGGGAGGGTGTTGATGTTGAAATTGGATTTTGTCAGAATTGTAAAACGGGGGAAATGTGTGGAAAGAGGCTTGTAGAGTGACCAGAACTAATCAGAGCCATCAGCAAAGAGATTGTGTCTCAGATGACTTGTTCTGACTGTGCTGTCTGGATCGAACCAGACATTTTTCACATGTGCGGCCTTGTTCTCTTGATTAGCTTATATTGCAAATATTATATTATAGTAATGAATTAGCTTGTGTTGCATCACCCAGCAACCACTAATTATCCGATCAGCCGTGTACTGGTTTTTCAAGCAGTGCAGGTTGTCTAAACTAATTCAGAGGTGGCTTTTCTGCCCATCTGTCATGCAAGTCTCAGCTAGTCTGCAGCAGTTCATATGAAACGTTAAAATAGACCTTCATCTCCTGTCTCATAGTAGCGATAAGCCATCTAGAATGTTTTGATGCACGTTATTAAGTTTTGGTGATATCAGACATGGAGATATGTGCCCTTTTCTTCGCTTGCCTCACTGGAAATTTTAACAGTGCTTTGCTCGTGCTGCTTAAAGCTTCAATGACACTTACAACTTGTAAAAGATGGATACAGCAGCGACCAGGATCAATGCGGCGGCAGTTCCTGTTGCTGTTAACCCCCTTCCTTCGGTGCAGGTGCAAATACGAGTGGGTACTCCGTTATTACAGTATGAAAACCACAGAAAGGTTTCTGTGATGGGTGGCACAGCGGCACAGTGGTTAGAGCTGTCGCCTCCCAGCAAGAAGGTTGCAGGATCGCATCCCGGCCTGGGGCCTTTCTGGGTGG